>JALBCR010000558.1:127500-416597 GCA_030710515.1 Abscondita cerata | reverse complement strand
GGTTATATGTTGTCTGAGAGACGTTGAGTTGTCTAGTCTTCCAGTGCCTGCAGGTGGCTTGTTCATCGTGCTCTTCGAGGCCATTTCCACATCTCAGTTAATAACTGGCCTTTTCATCTCTGACAATCATTCTTGAAATACATCAGCCGGGTCTTCCAGCCCGATGCCTTCGCACTGGCCCCAACACGTGCTGGGCGTAAAGCAGCATTCATGATACGATCTCTGGTGCGCAGCTTGCTCCTCCCGATGCCAGACTTCAGCAATTTTTCGCCGCACCTCGAACACGCGCAACAGCGCCGGTTGAATCCTGTGCAAGGTATTTCGAACAAAACAGCGATATCGACACGGCTTCGTGCCGAACCGCATTCAACATGCAGGCCCGTCCGGTGGTTGCCGAATGACCATGAAATTCAACACCTTCGTAGTTTGCCCGTTGTGCCAGGGTTTATTCAGCGAAAGAACGGAGGCGTCGACAATGTCGTGTTAGTTCTGTGATTTTGATAAGTGAAAGAACAGCCCAATTTAGGCTCGGTCGGTTTCAGTTAGTGTCTGAAAATCGCTGAATGAAATGTAAGAAGAAGCCGTGAGGTAGCTGATGACGGCGATTGACGTACGAAATGTTAGTTGAAATCGCAGTTCCACTGAAACACAAATGCTGACAGAGTCGTCCGAGGTTCAGCTTAAATCACAATAGATCAGCTGATCATAGGAACGACAGAACAGTTGTGGGCTTTTGCCGGAACTTCGATTGCGAGCGGTCTCGGAAGCAACGGCAGCCTGACTGAATCAAATGGTCTCCATCACAACGAGCAGTGTTCAGAGCCTATTACGAAAGCACCGCACGGAGCGAGACCGCCGATTTCAACGTCGACAGACAACGTGCCAATCAGCGAGTGACAGCTGAATACCGGCGATCGCGCCTGTTGCGATAGATATGGTGATGATGAATAGGGCCAAGATTGAGAATCCCAATGAAAGAGCCAGAGATTTCTGCCCACGAGCCCGTGCACAAGCCTGAGATGAGAAAAAGAAGCACGGACGGTCGATGCAGCGACCAAGAGTTTCAGGTTCAAAGCCCAAAGGCACGAGACTGCCTGAACGCAAGGTCTGAGTAATCATGTCATTGACGTGTCGAACCTAAGCTTCTGCAGCAGCGAATGAAGCCTGATTTTATTCAACCATCCCTCTCGCGTACTCAAGCGAGCACGACAATGTAGCGGTTCACTTGCCTCCTGAGAATTGTCCAGATAATGCCAAAAGCCTGTGCCACACTGAACACTTTTCTCTATTGACCAACATTATCAATGTCAACATGAATGTTTACTGGCTTCATAAAACGAAGTCGTTATTTGAATTTCAATGTTGCTTCCGCAAATCACTGAAGCAAGTAATGGTATCGCACATGCGTTGGATTGTGTCGCATTGTGCGGTACTAACGGCTTAAATCATACCAGCACATTGCCAGCAGTCCGGTCATTTGTAATGGAGTTAATTTTTCATGTTAGTCGGTCAAACATGTGATCCGACCGGTTAAAGCCAGCCAGCCAGCCACTATTGCCTGATGTGGCAGTGCAGCTGACATGGCTTTTTGTGGAATTTGCTTGGTCAGCTGTAACGTTTGGCCATTCAGCCGCCATTGTTCTTGTTTCAGTCAATGCCAATCCTAAAGCAACCACCTCGAGTAGAATCATTGACAGGCGAAATGTCAAACGAGAAGCAAGCGAGATATTTAGCAGCCAACAGGTCATCAGTACGACTCAGACGCAGCCTGCTACAGAAAAAGAAAATAGCACCCTGTTCGGTTTTCCACATTGTTTAGGCTTGGATTTCGGTTGTCATCTTTTAGTAGATCCGATACCGTAATTTCATATCCTGTCAAAATTGTGCTTCCACTGCAGCAATATGACGATTTAGAAACCGTGTTTCATTTTGACCGAGGCTTCCGCAGTGCCGTGCAGTCCTTCAGAGGCTCGATAGCGGCGCTTTAAACGAGTTACCTGTCTGAAGAACCTTTTGTGGTCGTTAAATGTGCCCAGCGATTGCGTCGACAGAAAATTTTTCTGATGCAAAAATTATTTGCTGCAAATACCTGAAGAAAAAATTTCCAGCAGCGATACCGGCAACGAGCGCTGTTTACCGGCCGAGACCTGCACGGCGCAGTCTCCCGGCTGCGTCGCGCTCCCACAGTCGTGTTATTCTGAATTTGGTTGAATTGTTTTGAGCGTGAATAGTTACTATCAGTAACAAAGTACGGTTTTGAATTGTATTCATCTGGCCGATGCGTAAAGATTAACTTTACTAAAATTGAAGATATGGCTGACTCGCAGGCCGTAACATCTAACGGTCCATTTGGTCGTTTTCCGCAGTTGTTACAGTCATAGTTTGGAAGTAACGCAATCGCTTCAGTCTGTTGCCAGCTTCTTCGCTTTTTCGAACTCTCGACGACACCAATTGTTTTGCACTGTACATGGTGGCGAGAGCCGCATCTTTCAGCAGCAGTCGTCGTGTGTCCAAAATGAATTTCATCGGCAGCTGAGATAGCTGAACCAAATGAACTGAGGAAAATTAACACACGCCGACCACAACCAGAAGAACCGTTGTTTTGTCAGATAACCGAGATCAATTGCAAATACTGGATTTATGTACAGATAGATGTCAACAGCCCAGCACCTCGGATAAGATCTTATAAGTCATTCTCAGGCGGTCCTTTTTGGTCACTGGCTGTCTGCCAGACAGTGAGCAGAAGAATGCAGCACGTTTAGTGACGAGTCCCGGCTCCTGCTTGAGTGCCCACGTCGTAGAACAGATTTCTGGATGCGGAGAATCCAAAATCCGGCAGTCTCCTCACCGCGGCGCACAGGCATCACCCCTGATCTGGCAACGCATCGTGTTGTCCGTTGGCCCTCCATACGCTGGGCTGCAAAGTCCATTTCTCCAGCAGATGCGCCACGAGCAACGTTTTCTTTGGAAAATCTGTCGCCTGTCGAATGATGTATGGGGATACATCGGGTAAGACCGTATCGCACCAGCTGCCTGAATGACACGTCCGGCGATCACTTCGACTGAGTCAAGCCAGTGCAGCCGAGCAATATGGCGAGCAACTCATTATTGAAAAACTTTGCTTTCTTTGTTTTGTTTTAAATTTGACCATCACTTGCTCTGACAAAATGATGTCTTACTGTGTTCACACCAGTCGTGTCTCCTTTGGGAGTCAGCAGCAGCTGTCGCAGCATCCATTGAATATTCAACCTTCTGTGTCGATGGGGCAGCCAAATTTTTAACCATGGCATGGCCAACATAAGTAAAACTTTAGCCTGTTTAAATCGTGTCATTGTACAGAATGAATTGTCGCAGTTGTGACGCGTCAGAAAGCGATTTCAGTTATTTGAGCTGAACTCGCCACCTGTCATGTCATCAAATTAAGAATATTCACGTTGCCAGTTGCCTGCGTATCTGTTCACGCCAGTTGCTAAATTAAGATTTTTTCAGTTTTAATGATATTCCATTGAAACAGGTTGGGCCCGCATCAGTATAGTTTCAATCTCCTGGAAGACAGTGGTCATTCATTGTATTTTGGCGTTTTATCGATTTTCCAGTTGTGTTTCTGTGGTTTGTTTTGTTTCTCAGCTGCAGAATGAGCTCAAAGGTTTTCAAATGGTTGCGATTTTAACAGAAAACGTTTTTTTCTCTCACTATCGTACCAGAACATCAAAGTTTGTCCCATTAACGTCTAGTTGTACAGTGGTCAAAGTTTATGAACAGTTTATTGTTTCACGAAGAATTATTAAACAAAGACATAATACTGGATAGCGAGGATTGTTGCACGAATTGGCTGAGCCGGTCACGCCGCAGAAACCGGGGATGCAGCCAAAGAGGCGACGGTGCGGAACCGAAATTCTGATCCTTCACCAGCAACAGTTTTAAATCATATTCGTCAATAGTGAAGAAAGTCGAGAATAAAAGCGACATTTACGGCGCAGTGTTATTGCCATTCGCGCCTTGATATTTTGTTGCGACGCTCATGGTCGCGAGCTTCAGCCAGTTCGGTAAAATACAAGCGTGACCGGTTGCCGTCACAACAATGAATTTGGTGCGATATAACGCGCCAGCTTGAGGTGTTAACAAAAGCAGTGCGCGGTACCGGTTTGAACGTGGTTTGTTATTCCGAATGTTGTTTTGCGATTTTGCATTAATTTAGCGCACGCCGTTTTGCGCAGCGAAACGCTTCAATCCCACGATCTGACGCCGTGTCTGTGTAATGACTTGAACAGAGACGCTTATGCCGAGATGTCTCTCTTCGCCGCAGCTCAGCTTTTACCGTTAGCCGGACACAGGCCTGGGTCAATTTGTTAACAACGTGAAATTTCAGCCAACCGAAATGGAATGATGCTTGAAATTTTTGGCAGTTTTAAGAATATTGCATTTGTTTCAGGAAAGCGAATTTGCCTGATGGTGTTGGACCCTTTTTTCAGCTTTTACAGCTTGCGTACCACTGTTCAAAGTTATTTTGAGCAGCAGGACGGCTCATATTAAACCGAGCATTGCGCTCACGTTTACTTTTGGGTTTCTGTTGTTTTGAACATCCGTCAGTAGCTACTGGTCTTAAAACAATAAATATAGAGAGAATTGACTCCCAGTAAATATGACAGAGCGTTATTCATTTTGGCAATATTTTAAATTCCGTTTTGCGTCCGCAGAAGAGATCGTTCGGCACAAGAGTCGTTGCCGATGGTAAATATATTGGCGGTGAGCCACCGCAGAGCAGGCTTCAAATCAAATAAACATTGTGTCATTTCAAAAGAACAGCGTAGAGCCCGCCCAGCACTTTTGGCCTTACCACATAGCGCAGAAAATTACTCGCAGATTTCTTTCTGTCGGCGCGGAATTTTGCCGGATGCCCCTCGGCATTACACCAGCCGTACCGCACAGATGCCACCGAGTGCAGCCAATTGAGCGGTTATCACTTCAGCAAAAGCCGAGGCGTGGTCCGTAACTTGTTTCATTATAAAAACAGCGGTCAGAATCAAGTTCAGATGCCTGCAGCCGATGGCGGCGACCGCGCGTCAAACGCCGCATTGGCAAGCGCTATTAGTGACTGAGAGGCAATAAATGCACATTCAGTGCATAGCCATGGAAGTTTATTTAAAAGCCAGATTAAAACAAGTCAACAGCAGGCCTGTCGCCTATCATCTCCCAACACAGTTGGTCAGTTAAAGACACAGTGTTTACCAATACCAATAGTCTGTCAGACGTGCCAGATACTACGAGAAAGATATTTGTTAGCCTAATTAAAGTTGTACTGGCATGCTTTTTCCACTTGGATATTCCGCAACTTTTTGATGTTAAAATTTTGTTTAAAGGTTTTTCTATCGTACTTAGTGGCAGCTTGCTGTGTCGATTTTGCAGATTCGAAAATATTTTGTAGCAGGCTAGTACTTGTAATTGTTAAACGAAAGATATGCTCATCAAGCCACCTCGTGGCACATCAACATTGGTTATATAGTCCGTGCACTTGAGTGACAAGGGTTTTACAGTGTCATTTTGAGCAAACATTTTTCAGTGAGCCAAAAGTGCCAGTGAAATATTAACAATTAGTCGTGTCGTAATTCAATCTATTAATTACCTAATTGCTTTGTTAAATTAGTTGGTTAAAAACTTTTAGCTTTGGGATTATTACATTCATTGCTAATGGCCCTCGTTATGATGTTTATTCTACTATATAATTACTGATTCTTCGTCAACAACTAAACAAAGAACTTTTTGAGTGTTATCAGATACAAAAAGTAGCTTGGTGGTTGTAGTTTACTGCTCTTTAATCACCCAGATTTTGCCTTACTAGTTTTTGGCATCAATTTAATTGTCGTGCCCATTATTAATCTTAACACTTGTTATAAATTGAAATTAGTTGTCGAAAAATATTTTTGTCAAAAATTTGAAAATGTTTTAAATTTGTTAAAAAATTTAACTATCAGTCATACACAAACACATTTGGGGTGTCAAAATTCAGGCTGGAAGCTATCAGTTTACCCACACAGCAGCTGAGAAAACGACCACGGGACAACAGGAAGCTTTTCAGGCACACACAGACGGGTAGAGGTTTTAACTTTTATTGCTGCTGTCACTGGCGCATTACTGGCCTGCTCACCATAACCAGTCTGTACTGAGAACTCTTAACTTTTATTTTATCTGACACTGTCGATTGTTACCTGCTAAAACGACAGTCACCGTGAGCCATATTCCATTAAACAGTTTCTGCAGCATGTGCTAGTCGGTAGATACACATATGTACTAAAGTCATTTTGTTGAGTTTAAAGTCATGGAGAAATGAATAAATTATCACTCTCATACAGCAAAAGTTTCTCTATTGTTAGCGAGAGCTCAAGCTCACTTAAAATACTGCCTGTGGCACATATCGTTGCTGCCCCTAATATTTGAACGAATAACAACTCAAATAGCCAAAGTTTTTCGTCATACCTAACCTGTCTGTTTTCATATCACTCACTTACTGAATGAGCCGGGTCTCCTGGGGCACATATGCAACATTTGAACAATGGGCGTACCGTTTCGATCTTAACGACGACTATTAAAAATTTCTAATTCAAATTGTGACTGTGGAAACAAACCAGAGAACAGTACACATACTCTAGAGGATTGTCAATTAACAAAGTTTAAAGGAGGGTTCGTAAACATTCATAATTTAACGGATGAAGCAATATTATGATTTACGAATCCAAAGGACATCCGAAGTTGTATACTCTGTTCCGATTTTCTGTTTTTTCATTATTTTTTTGCTATTTCTCTAACCTACCATTTTTTTTGTCATTGTTGTGACTGGAGCTTTGACCGGTCCATTATATGTCGTCATGCAATGGCTGTGCTGTTATAATTTTATGTTCTTACCTTTGATTAATATTGTTATATATGAATACTATGGTGGGTAAGGGTTGGCATGTTTAAGTTTTAGTGGTTTTCCTAAACCTTGAAGCAAACCAATCCACAATTGCACACGGTTTTGTCACCACGCTATACAGAGTTATACTTATGTATAAAATGTTCAAATGTTAAAAACGGCACTTTTTATATTAACTTGTTAAATTCATAATAGGTCTGCTGTCAATTTAACACTACTAGCCAGTTAAAATTTTGGTAACAATTACAATTATTAGGTAGATTTTGAGTCACCTGAAACAGTAGTTTCGGCGGTTATGGTTATTTGTGCTCATGCGCTGTAAGAAAAAAATTAAATCAAACGATATAACGATAACGCTAAACTTTGTTTACGGTAAACAGTAATAAATAGTTTAGGTTTCAGGGCGACCAATCCACAATGTCTTGTCAAATTAATTGTAAACAGTCATAATAGCTATTTATGCACCAAGTGCGTTACTATAATGATTGCGCCCGGAGAAGAATGAATACAGCTTGAGGGCTTTAGCCCGAGAGATGGATATGGTATGTATTACAAATTTTATTTTAATAAATAAATTGGATTATTTAATAGATCATCAGTTAAGATCAAACAATTTTTTGAGGGCGTAATGAATTTATTACGCCCTCTTATTACGCCCCGGTTGTTATGGAAATGTTTATATATCTCGTACCCTAGGGTTATCATTCAATTAAAGTAAAGTGAAATATAAAAAATAAGAATAAGGTTAAAATTTATAACGAAAAACTGTAATAACTGGCAGTTCTGTTACATTCATTCCAAAATCTCTATTAAAGTTGCTCAGCGTTATCGTTATTTATAACCACAGATTACGGTATTTTTTACGTTACTTTAAGTGACAAACATCTCTCGACTAACAATAGAAGAAAACTTTTTATATATAAGTGATAATTTATTCATTTCATTTGAGGTTATGTTGAGCAATTTCCGTAACTAAAAATATTTTTACTCTCCAATAAAACAGCAAGAAAAAATCCTACCCTGTATGTGGTATCTGCATTTAAAGAAATTTACATGCTGCAGAAGCTGTTTAATCAGTTAATGCATTTATATTAATTTTAATCGTTTAAAAAATTTAAATTAACTATAATCGATTAATTAATCAGATAAATAAAAAGTTAAGAGTTCTCAATTTTTAAATGGATTACAGTTTCTAAGTTTATGAAATTGAAATTGTTGAGAAGTGTGTGCATATATTTTACTATTGCTTTAAGAAAACCATAATAAAGTTAAAAACCTCTACTACGTCTGGTAATATTGCCTAGGAAACCATGTTGTATTACATTAGTCGTTTTCCTCATAAAGCTTTTATGTGTATTAAACTGAACGACCGAAAACATATTTTAGATTTTTATTTTGCAAATGTATTGTTTGTGTATATTTGTGGATTAAATTTTTTTAATAAATTTAAAACATTTTTCCAAATTTTATTAAAAAATATTTTTCATTGTATGAATTAATTTATAGCAAAAAGTGTTCGTTAATGTCATTTTTGTGAAAATTTAAATTATTAAACTTAAAGAGCTAGTAGAACCAAAATCGAGTTGCCAAAGTTATTCCTAAAAGGGCGAAGTACAAAAACTACAACCACAAGTACTTGTTTTTTGTATCATTAATGATGTACTCAAAAGTTCTTTGTTTTAGTTGTTGAAACGGGAATGTTTTTGCCTATTTAAGTTATGTAAGTTAATTACGGCGTCGGCGTCGTAATAATAAAAACAGTGTTAATAGTAAGATGTAATAATCCTAAAAGTAAAAAAAGTTTTTTAATAATAATTTTAATAAAATAATTAGGTTAATTGTTAATATAATAAGGTTAGTTACATTTTATTCGTTGTTTATTATTTCCTTAATAAAAGCGTACAAAAATATTATAATAGAAAAAATGTTTGCTCAAAAAATATTTTTCTTAAAACTATATGTCATAAGTGCACAGTTTCTATATATATAATAATGTTGAGTATTATACAGGGTGAGTTACGATGAACGTAATCTTTTGTTTAACTTAATTACAAAATTTTCTAATATACAAAATAATTTTTCAGATATGATACCGCAAGAATCATTTTAACCAAAACATGCACCTAAGTTTGATAGAAAATTGCTTTTAAAATAAAATTTTATCCAAAAGTTTGCGAGATGCATCCAATATTCTCCAAATTGGAAAAACATCTTAATTTTAACTTTAATTAGAACTAATAGTATCTTTTTCCTCGTAGGGTGTTTAAACCTTAGCAATATCTAACGTCTATTGTTTTATAGATTTTATATTAGTCTAATTGATTTTGGTATTGGTATAAGACAATTTGCTTACTTAATTTTTTTGATGTGTAGCGATTATTTTATTGGTAGGAATTGTGTCGGAGGTAAGGTGTCTCAGCGGCAAGATAACAGCTGTTGACTGTTTTAATCTAACTTTAAATATAAAAACTTCAGCTAGAAACTGTGCACTTTTAATTAATGCGAACATTTCAACTGCTACCTATCCGAATAAAACAGTAGGTCACACTCACTAATAGCGCTTACCAATGCAGCGTTTTGACGCGGTCACTTTGACGCCGCCATCTCGACACGGCCGTTTGACACGAAATAATCTAGACCCGAATTCATTTCGGCTTGAGTTTATTTATTATTATTTATTATATTTTTTATAATAAAACAAAGTCGTTTAACAGTTACAGTTACAGTTTACCTCAACTTTTTGCTTTAAAATTAAATTTAGTTACGAATAACCACTCAAAGTTTAGCTACGTACTCAATTAACATCCTGTACGTACAGCCTAGTGCAATAATGCCAGGGAATAAAAATGTAAGAAATGACTCTAAAAAAGTTCAAGGAAAGAAAAACTGTGGAAAAAATCCAGCAGCAAAAAAATTCCACAAAAAAAACCGATAGAAGAAAATCGCAAATGGATTTTCTGCATATGTCTTAATTATCTTTATCTAAAGGCCCAAAAATAATTTTGGTGAGCATATTTTGTATATATTTCTTTAAGTAATAATGTTTATTTTGATTTAGGGTATTTTCTGTCTTTTTCTTACTCTACTTATATTATCTTTTGGTCTTCCTTTGTTTGCCCATGTGTATTACCATCAGCTGTGACTCTCTTGTTGCCAGGTGATGCATTCACTCTTCTCGCATGTAAATTGGTAAAATTAAAAAATGGATAAAAATGGAATTTAAAAACAAGTTAATACGCAATTTGTAAAGTAGATAACGCTCTGGTCGCCATCTTCGTATTTACTTAAGAATTCAATTCTCTCTATATTTGTGTTTTAAAGTTAGTAGCTTACTGTTGGATGTTTAAATTGCTTAAAAATTTTAAAAGTAAACGTGAATGCACTTAATCTAACTCGGACAATAATAATTGACCTTGTCCGTCACAACATAAATAATATCATAAAATGGCTTTGGATTAACTTGAATTGAATTTACGCAAACACACATAAAAGTAATAAGGGTCCAACACCGTAGTGAAACACAAATTCGCTTTTTCCTTAAAACAAATACGCAGGAATTTACTTCACAATGTCTACAAAATTTACTTAAAGTTTCAAGCATTGTTATTTCAGTTTGGCAAATTTCGCAGATTTGATTACTTAAATTGATTGCATTTTGATGTGCCGAGCTAACGGTAAAGCTGAGCTGCAGCAAGCGAGAAACCAGACAAAGCTCGCTCGGAAATATACAAAAGCGTCTCTGATTAGAGTCAATTACACAGACCGCAGCGTCAAGGTCGGAAATCGGCAAGTTGGAAATTGTAATAATTTCTTTCTTTTTCAAAATGCCTGAAAAAGGCGTGCGCTACATAAATTCTTTTTACTAAATGCCACAATGACAGTGGTCACGATGAAGTACAAAATACCCACGAGCATAGTGCGAAAAATCGGTAAAACGACTTTTAGCGAACACTGGGGGTAAATACTAAGCTGCTAGTTACTTTAAAAACAACATTCGGAATGAGGATTACTTAAACCGCGTTTACCAAACCAGGGTAATTACCTTTTATCTCATTTCAAACTCGAAAAATTTTAATTTTTCCGCACAATGTGCCAAACGCACATGTTAACTTGTTGACAACTTTACGACTCGCCCTCAAAACGAAAAGTAGCGTTATATACAAAATATCCTGCACGTACTGTTACTGAAATTCGTTGATTGCAGAAAATTTTTGAAATGTGTTGTAGGTAATACAATGAATCCGCATAATATTTTTAACACAATTTAACAAGCTAAAGCGAACATATTAAGGCAATCAGCAACAAAAATATCAACAAAGGTTACACCCAATTGTAAAGCTTGTAAAAAATTTTCTGCATAAACATTAAAAGGCCTACTTCAAATGTCAGCGCATTGTAGACTTTTTCTTCCACTATTGTTGAATATGATTTAAAATTTATTTGCCCTAGTGGGGAGTCATATGGGATCAAATTTTCAGTTTCACTTTTCACCGTCGCTTCTTTTTTGTTGGTATATCCGCAGTTTCATGCAGCCGTTAAAGTGTTATTGAAACCAACTTAATTTCATTGATGTCGTAAAAATTAATTTAGCAATCGCTGTATCAATTTTATTGTTGTGTCTTTTGACGTTTTTTAATGGTCGGCTCTGCCTCCGCTAGTAGATGAAGACGCAGAAATACAAATAATTTCTTCATAAACTTTTATTTTTCTTGCAACTAGACGTTAAATTAGGTTAAGAAGCGATCGTTTGTTCTCTGCGTACTTTTCTAATTTTGATAGTAGGGAGAAAAAAACGATTTTCTGTTAAAATTCACTAATTGTTTGAAAATGCTTTTTGGGAACTCGATTCTTTTGCAATTTGAGAAACAAAACCTAAAACCACAAGAAACAGCTTACAACTGGAAAAATCGATAAAAACACTTAAAATACACAATGGTTTATGCTGACCACTGATGTTCCGGGAGACCTTAGAGCTATACTTGTGCAGGTCAACAAACCTGTTTCAATGGAATTATCATTAAAACTGAAAAAAATCTTGAATTTTACCGTAGCGTGTGAACAGGTATACTTGCACAGGTGTAGCGAAACGTGAATGGTCTTAATTTGATGATGACATATTAGGAATTATTTACAAACTTGAGTTCAAGTAAATATACTAGAAGTGACTAAAACTGTCAGCTGTCAACTTTCCTGACGCGTCACAACTGCGACAATTCGTTCTAATACTTTCTAATATTTTGATTTAAACCAAAATTTAAAGTTTTTAAGATTATGGCAGTATGCGTAAGTTTAAAATTTGGCACCTTTTCCCATCGGTAACACACAAAAGAGAAGGTTGAATGATGTGGATCTACCTTTGACGAAATATACTGACTTCCAAAAAAATTGCAACCCAAGTTGTTGAACGATTTTAATTAAATTTTCAGGAAACGTCTATTTTTATTAAACAAAGTGATGATTAAAATTTAAAAACAAAAAAACAAAAGCTTAAAAAGTTTTTTCAATAATGAGTTGCTCCGCCACTATTTGTAATGCACTCATCTAGACGGCTTGGCACACAATCAATCAAGTGATCTATAGCTGGTTGTGGTATATCATTCCAAGCTTCTTGAATCCGTTGCTGAAGATCGTGTAAATTATCTGGAGAGTGCGGTAAATTACCCAGTCGCCTACCAATCATATCCCATACATGTTCAATAGGCGACAAATAAGGCGAGCGAGCAGGCCATGGAAGGACGGCAATGTTAGATTTTTCCAAAAACCGTGTTGTAGCCGTATGAGGGCGCGCATTATCCTGCTGGAAAATGGGACTTTGCAGCCCCTGAAGATATGGAAGGCCAACTGGTTGTAGCACATTAGCAATGTAACCAGCTGCGTTAAGGTTGCCGTCAATAAAGACCAAGGGTGATCTGCTACCATAACATATTGCACCCCATATCATAACTCCTTGAGTGAGGGCTGTGTTGCTTTCTACAAAAACTGTTGGATTTTTACGTTCTCCACGCATCCGTCTGACCCTACTACGACCAACGTGGGCACTCAAGCAAAATTGGGACTCGTCACTAAACACAATTTGATGCCATTCTTGCGCCCAATTAACTCTTTCGTTGCTCCACTCTAGTCTGCGTAGACGGTGAAGTGGTGTAAGAGGAATACATAAAAAAGGACCATATGAAGGCAACCCATAAGATCTTATCCGGGGATAAACAGATGACATTGACATCCTAAGTCCTGTACCTCTCATCCAATTATTTGCAATTGATCGAGTTGTTGAAAATCTATCTCTTCTGGCCAAAACTCTTAAGCGACGTTCTTCGCAATTTGTAGTCCTTCGAGGACGTCTAGATCCACGGCGACAATGTTGAACCCCTTCCTCGGACCATTTGGACCAACATCTCAATACCGATGAAACATTTTGGTTTACACGACGAGCAATTTCTCTTAGCAAAAGTGCGGCCTCTCTCATACCAATAATACGGTCACGTTCAAAATTACTTAATTGAACATCGGCATTGTTTTCAAGTTCAGAAAGAAATTGTGAAGAAACAACAACAATTTGGAAACTTGACAGTTACTAAATGGTCTAATACTTCAAACTTATTGTTACTATGTGTACGGAAACATTAAAATCGTTCGACAACTTCTAGGTGTTGCAATTTTTCTGGAAGTCAGTATATATCTTCAATTTTTTTTTAGTAAAGTTGAAATCTTTGACTTTAATTACGCATCGAAGCGAAGATGATGCAATTCAAAAAAAATTATTACTTTTTATTTACTGATAAGTAACTATTCACACGTAAACGTTAATTCAATAAATTCAGAATAACTTTTTTGAACATATGGGAACACTGACACCTAATTAACAGCCGAAATTTGCGCCATTACGTTTAATTCTATATTAATCAGCCGAAGTGGTAAACACAGCCTTCGTTTTTTTTTTTACTTTGATAATCCCTTCTGGGATAGTAATTTTTCTTCAAATATTTGCTTTCGGTAATTTTTCATCAAAGATTTTCTATCGACACCATACAATCGTATATTTGAAAATTTTATTTGCTGTTACAAAGGTTCTAACTCCTTTGGATAGACAACTCATTTAAAGCCATATCAATAATTTTTCTCTAAGGAGGGGGCCCAAATCAATTTTAGTTTTCACGGAAATTATTGGTCAAAAAATATTTCTTTCTAAATTTTGGTTTCCGATTTGATACTCGTGTCGAAAAATATTACTTTAAGTAAAGTATTTTTTTAGTGGAAGCACATGGTTTAATTTTTTGTAGGATAATAAATTGCAATTATATGGATCTAACCTAAAAGATAATAACCGAAAAATTACATTAAAATTTCGCAAAATTCTTTGGAAACCGTGGGTAGCAATGTACGTGCTATCTTCTTAAGTGCTATTTTGTCTTTCCTGTGTAGACGTTTCACCTGGATCTGATATCTCTAATTAAAATCTGTGAAAAGATTACTGAACATACTGGCTGTATAAATATCTTCACTTTCTTCATGTTGATTGCTACTAAAAACTTCTACTTCTCGTTTGGCTTATTGTTTCACCCTAATCAATAATTATTGTTCTACTCGAATAAAGTGTGATACTTCTTAATTTTGTTTCCAACCGCTCCTTTTGTTACTTTAGGATTGGCTTTGATTTATTAAGTAAAATTCTAATGAAAACTGTAAGTGAAAATTTAAACGTTACAACCGGCCAAATACAACAAATTCCACAAAAACATGTGTCAGAATTACTTTTTGCCGCACTCAAAGGACAATAGACAATAACTTGGCAAAGCTGGCTAGCCCATTGGGCCAAAAAGGTCCACATGTTTGACCATTTTAACTTATGAAGAAAGAATCGATCTTTCCGATTCTAGTAAAATTGTGGACCTTTATGGCCCAATGTGCTTAATTAATGGTTAAAAACCGTTAAAACGCACACGTATCTATGCATTTTTTTATCAAAGCGCATGAAAATGCACGTGCATTTTTATACACTTCGAAATTGGTTTGCGGGAAGCGCCAACATTTGAATTTTGAAATTCAAATATGACTTCTATTCCATTTTATAAAAATGAAATGTTGTCGGCTGATGATGAGTGTTGGTGGAAGCGATTCTCATGATTATTTTTATTATTAATGTTTAATTAATAGAAAAAGTGATTTGTGTGTAAAGAATTAAAGAATTTTTAGGCGCAAAGAGTCATTTATCTGGACGGAGTTTCTTCAAGAGCAGGTAAGTCACAATTTTTTTTAGTTTATACAATATCATGGTTAGGTTTAGGTTATCACTTGAAATACGCGAAGAATTAGTTTTTTGAATACATCACAAGCTTCATTCACTCTTTGCAAAACTAGGTTCATTGCGTCAAATAGCATGATTTATAGATTGCTTCTGTTCCTCAAACGTAGCTGGTCTCGGTGCCTTTGGAGCTTTTGGTTCTGAAACTCTTAGTGCTTCACGGAAATACGCATCAACCGCATAGTTCGCCTTCCTCTCTCGCTTGGAGGTTCGATCCAGTGACCAATAAAGGTTTTCTTCTTTTCTCGTAATCATCTCTCTCAAACTTGTACACAGACTCGGTGGACGTGTCTAATGTAAAGTTTCTCAAAGAAGATTCCCCAAGACCGGCCAACTTCTGGTTTAGCTCTTCCGTTTGGTTCTCAGTCTTTTCAGGATTTCATTCATGTCTTCACCCGTAATATCACTATCTTTTGTAGCAAACACTTGATCTGCTCCGAACCGAATCATGTTCAACATATCATCCTTATTCAACTGGTTAGCTTTGTTGTCCACCAATCGACCTTGTTGAATGACGAGTTTGTCCAGTCTCAACTTAATTTCCGCTCTTTCCACAATCTTTTCCTCCACGGTGCTTTCCGTAATAAATCTGAACACTCTAACTTGCTTCATTTGACATATACGATGAGCTCTGTCTATAGCTTGGAGATCTATTTGGGGATTCCAGTCAGAATCCAGTTTGCCGTTGCCAAATTAATTCCGAGACCACCTGCTCACAATCTTCCGAAGAGTTAAAGAGTTCCAGTAAAAGGAAATTAAAAAAGCCCACAACGCGTGCAAATTGTTCTGAAGAAGTGTTCCTGTAATCAACAGTCTATTTAACGATTTAAATTCTTGAACATACTCGGACGACTTCGACTTCTCGTTTTTGGTTCTGTGCGCCTAATCAATAATGACGTATTTCCAGTGGAACTTTTAAATACTGATTTCTCCTTGATTACTTTCTCATACGATGTAACTCCAGACGATGACGTCCAGAATCACTCTCATTATCAACCCTACTATATATTGGCTTCTTCTTGTTTAGTTTCGAACGGTTCAGAAACAGTTTTCGAGATACCTAACTGTAAAAGTATTCAGACTCGTCATTGCAGACTACAACTTACTTCAATCGCTTTATTTCTTTCCACCCAAAATGTACAGACGAAGAGTTCGTAGAAATTACAAAATTGCTTGTATGTTGTGAGCATATCTTGATTTCCGGATCTTCTTCCATTAATAATGCATTCTTTCCTTGAATAAGCCTCTTTTCTAACTTGGGCAAATACGAATGTTGAGATTTCATATAATTATTCAATATACACAGACAGACTGTATATTGAATACGTTTAGGCACCCCGGAAATATTCTAATGTATCAATATCTTCATATATTTTATTCCAGAAACTATTCACGTCCCTTTTCCTTACCAACTTTCTTACTTTTTAGGATGGTTCAACCAACATGTTGCGCGTGTTCGAAGGGAATTCGCAGCGGAAGAAAAAGAATTGCTTGAGAAGTCTGGCATCTTGTCGAAGGGAGGGTAAACGCTTTAGGAGATCAGTATCATGAGAAGGATGCCTTACATAACGCATGTTGCAAACGGATACGGAGAGAAGAGCATCGAATGGAAGACGATGATGTATGTAAAGAGAATGGTGGATGTCAAGAGGATGGTGTATGTGAAGAAAATGGTGGATGTTAACAGGATGGTAGATGTGAAGAGAATGATAGATGTCAACATGATGGTGAACAAGTACCTGTAGGTACTGGAGATTCTCGTGCTCAACGATCTCGTGTTGTTGATGTCACTCGTGTTGAAGGAAAGAGTAATCTGCTGATCAATCAGAAAGAGATAGTGCAAGCTTCGAACCAGGTGTCTTCCTCGTCTTCCTCAGTTCAGTCTCCGCGTCCCTGGAAAAAGTCCTTCAAGTGCTATAGTTTCCGAAGAGGCTCGAGTTGGACTTACTGGGGTATCCGAAATGAACTTACATATTAATATAACATTTCATTTAAAATGTAGTGGGATAAGTGAGATTGAATGAAACTAACGTAAACTAAACCTGTTACGTAAAAAATGTATTGGGGAAAATGAGATTTAATGAAACTGGTGTAAACTAAGTCTGTTATGTAAAAAAATGTATTGGGAAAAGTAAGATTCAAAGAAACTGGTGTAAATCGCAACGACATCGTCGAGAAGCAAAAGATTAAGCTAGATCTATTATCTATCACATCTACTGAAGCATGTTGCTGGATATGCAAATCAACAAACCCCGAACAGTAATGAAGAAGTCTGCTAGAACTGACATGTGGCTATCGGAAGAAGTTTGGATTCCGCCAGCTACTAGATGTTGCAATAGTCACCTGATCAACCAGAGGATCCTCGACGACGAATCCAGATCTCTTATCAAGCAAAAGCAACCGTTGGGGCTTGGTTTATTAAGAAGGAGCTTTCAAGCTTTATTCTTCTCTTAACCAATAAAGCCAACCAACCCCACATTAGCATAAAATCTGATCAGCTAACTGACAAAGATTTTAAGTTGTTGTTTGGGATTCAAAAGCAGGAGTTTGAAGACCTGTTAGGAAATATTCGTCCTCACTTGCGAGACAGCTGTCACCAATCTCCTTAAGATGCCCTAGCATTACTTTTGATAAAGCTCCTTCTTATTTGGCATGCCTCAACAAAAAGTGAACACCAGCATGTGGCGAGTGGCTATTAAAAGAGTTTGTATCGCAGAACGTTGGATACGATTCCATTTCCCGTAAAAAAACTGATTGCAGAACATGACTCAGCTTATATACGGCAACTTTACCAAGTCCCTGTAGGCAACCTTATTCTCTTTTTGGATAGTAGGAAACACAACTTATTGACTGTAACTTATTCTTGGCTTATTTAGAAACTGTTTCTTGTTTACAGCTACATACATGTATGTGGAGAAGAGTGAAGATAATGAATTGCAGCGGAAAACGTTTTGCTTCGCAAAAGGTAGGAATTTAGTGAAGCCGATGATGGTGATTGCTCCATCTGGAAGAATCATCGCAGCCACTGGGCTCTATTGTTCTGATGCTAGACATAATGATGCACAACTAGCTTTAACATGGATAAGATATGAACTGTAATTAAATGAACTTAATTAACTTTAATATGTGCCAAAGTCGGAGCAATATTTTGATAATCCCGATGTAGAATACTTTATGAAGAGAGAAAAAAGTTTTACATATAAAGCTAATGTAAAGCACGAGTATAGAAATTCGCACGTTAGGAGAGAGTATAGAATAAACGAATACCATTACAAGAGGACTTTGGAATTGGCAGAAAAGAACAAAGAAAAGGTGCAAAGCATAATGAAAAGACAAGAGACTATTTTCCGACTAGGAAATAAGAAGAAAGTACGCTTTGTTCCATGTATTAAGCCATCAGACATGTCTACAGTAGCTGATGTTATTGGTCCTATTATAAATAGTATGGGTATCATTAAAATGTAGTTATAATAAATATAAAATTCTTACTAAAAACCTAATTATTCGCATCTGTGCATTCGTTTTAGAGTATGTTAGTTTATATGGATTGTTTAATTCATGTCATCAATATTTTTAATTTGCATATAATTTTTAAGTAATACGCACTGCATATGGTGTGATTTTTTAATTCCATTGATTTTTTATCGGATTTTTCACCTCGGGTCAAAATCCAATGACCCCTAGCGACAGATAATAGCCTGATTTAGGTGCCTTAATAATCAACGGTTTAGGTCTAATTACCGTTGTAAAACTAGCCTTAAAACGATTAGTTACCGTCTATTGTCCTTTATGCAGACCTCCTTTTAATCAAACTTTTGTTTTCATGCTGCAGAAAGTCTTGTTGTGGCACTTGCTTTTCAATATAGTACTAGTTATTTGAGTATAACTTCATGGTATTTTATACAAAAACTAAGGTGTGCAATGGCATGTTATCGTAGTAAATGGATATATGGATTTAGTTATGTAAAATTCGATAAGTTAATACATGTGATCAATTACGTATCCAACTGGCTAATTAATTTCGTCGGAGGCGTCATAAGTTGGGAAAATCATTGGTATACAAAATTAAAATAATCGTAATCACTAAATTTTTAAAAATGAGTGCCTCTTGTTTGTTCAGTAACAATTAAGACTAAACTTAAATGACTAAAATAATTAATTTGAATCCTAATTCAACCCGTGACTAAAATCCTTAGTTGCCAACTTCGTATCTTAAATAAAACACACACAGTTACATCTTGGCAATGTGCATTAAAAAGATTACTTTGCATCGTACTAACATATACAATAATTTGTGTAATATAATAAGAAAAATTAAAAACCTCATCTGACACATAAACTTTTAACGTAAAAATGATATAATTATATAAAAAAATATATCAATACTGACGACTTTAGCAATAGTAACTACAAAAGTTTTTGATAAGGTTAACAAAATTCTATGACGTAAATCAATTTCATGTATCTAGATCGACCGAAAAAGTTATGCCTTCATCAAATAGTTAGTGTGTTGTACCTACATAACCCGATAATACAAATTTGGACGAAACAATTTCTCCAAAATTTGCAACTTCATCCTAAATTACATGTTTATGTTCTCCACTACCTTGTTAACATCTTTACAAAATTAAGTCTTTAATAAACTTCCTTGTGCTTTCTGAACACGTTTTTCCAAAAATACATCATCTGATATTCATTTATAAAAAACAATTTGTAGAACTTTTCTTTTAATTTAAAAGAATATTTTGAAAAAGATTATTACGTAATACACATAAAGTTATATTGAAAATTCGAATTCAATAAAAAGCGCTTTAAAATTTTAAATTGGAAGTCTATGTCCCGTTCTCGGTTGTTTAATTTTTAAAATCTATTAAATTTTGAGGTGGTGAGAAGGAAAACTTTATCGATAAACAGTTTACTTACTTACTATTGAATAAACAGTAATGGTTTATATTTACAAACTCCAACTCACGTAAAAAGTTAAAATTTTTATTTTAGGCACAAAGTAAAAGGATAATTTTAAACGTTTCATTAAAATAAATCTTCAACTTAGTTTTTCAATAAACACATAAAAGGGGCATTTTATATTTACTTATAGTTTGAAAGGCAGTGAAAATGCGACCTCGTTCGTGTTTGTTTATTAAATGGTGCACGGCTTGTAAAAAATAACGATGTCAATTTTCATTCACCTCTAATCAATGAATTCTGCATTGTGATCGTTGCTTGAAGTACCACGGATTTAAGTTTTTTTTGAAACCTGCAATAAATATCAGTAGACTTAATTAAAATCGTATTAGAAAAGTTTCACTGACAAGATCGCAACCCTTCTATGTGCGAAATCTTTTAGTGGCAAAAATACGGTAAGACATTCGAGTTCAGTTACACATTATGACATCAAAAGTAAGCTGAATCTCAGAGTCTTAATCAATTGTTTCTCTCTTCTTTTAGATATTTACTAAATTTTTAATATAAAAAATTACAGGACATGCGTTTTTAGTAACAAATGAAAGCGCCAACCAAGGTCACGACAATTTCAACTCCTGTGGTACATTTTTTCCTTAGGAACTTACTTTAAAAAGAAATACCGTTTAATCAAAAACATTTGCACAAAAATATGCAAAAGCAATTAAAAATAATAAATAAAACAAATAATAGGACTGCGAAGCAGTAAAACGTGGTTTCCTCCATGATCCTGCCACAGTACGAAATCTCTTAGACATGGATTGTCTACCCAAGATTCGATTATCCGAAAACAATAATACCGGATAACGCACCCGATAACGGGCTAAGGAGGTATTCTCATCATGTCTTACACTTAGATAACTCCTGGGGGTGATGAAATGACTGTTTAAGAATTTTTTCCTATAAACTTGACGACTACCACGGTTTTGCATCCAATTAAGCTGCAACCAGCCGGTGAACTCTACAAGCTGCAGGGGTCATTTACGCTGCATACTTGCTGCTTCGAGGGAACATATTTGCCTTCCGTTCTTCGTTACATACCTCCCTTAAGAAAAATCCTGGGGTTACCTACCTTCTGGAGCTGTCGAATACTGTCGCTAGCAGGAACTTTTACTCTTAGAACTGCATACTACAGAATACATCTAAGTTTTAATGTTTAAGTAACCTACTCAATATTAATGCGTATGAAGCAATGCATTTAAGCATTTTTTTATTTGGGGTAGACTCCACCACCGACGTTTGGTTTTGTTGTTAATCAGCTCAATAAGAGTTTGGGCGTTTTACATAGAGTGATTGAAGCTAAAACAAAAGACTTTTTGGGTTGGCGGGAGGTACTTACCTTTTTATTCCGAGTTTAAGTTAGTATTAAGTCACCGTTTCTAAGTGACGTGTGTACGTCAAGTTTTCTTAGTAACCAATCCTCAATTGGAACGCTAACTTTAATTTGGGGTGCAACTACAAAGCTTACCTGAAATTCAACACATTAATTGCAAGCTTTAATTATTGTTGTTGCTAACGCACGTAATCATATGCGACAGTCTATCTCTATTTCTGTCACATTATCCTAGTACTTTAAGTTTTATTTGCTATATTGAATTGTCTATTTGTCTCCCTGATTTGTGTTTGTTTTAGCGTATTAGACCTTTAGTAAAACCTGTTGAACTCCTGTTGGTTGGTTTTATTTCTTTCTATTACCCAGCAGTTGGCGCATTGTTAGGCAGCAGTCTATTTTTTTTATAGTTCTTTAAGGACTCCCCCAACTCACTGACTAAGCCAGACGCTGCTGTGTTAACTACTAGAAAAACTGGATTCTCCACGAATTTAGTGCGCAACATCAAGCCAAATTGTCTTTATTTTTTCTCTCTAGGTTGTACTTCTAGAGCCATCACTTTCTTTTGTTTATTTGTAAACTACAACCGTTACAGTGGCATGGTGAACAAACTGAAGTTATGGAGGATGGATAGATAGATAGGGTTAGGTGAGGTAATGGAAATGGATTCTGGAACTAGAAAAAGAAACAGCAAGCTATATAATAAAAGAAAAATGTAAATTAGAAAGGATAAAAATACAGATAGGCAAAAAGGCAATGCGGTACAGGAAAATTCAATTTTTTTGTAAGTGCTGAAAAGAAGTTTAAAAAAAAGAATAAAAGTAGAACAAGGAGACAGAGGTTATATTATGAAAAAGGAAGGTATGCAAATAAAAATGTAAAGTAAAAGAAGAAAGAAGAAATATACAAAACAAAATAGTTAATGAATTGAAAAAGTCTAGAGGATAAAAAATAATGACATGGTTCATAAATGTAAATAAAAAAATAAAAGGATGAAACAAGAAAATGCAAAATGCCTGGAAATGGGTGGGAATCAAATAAGAAAAGAATGTGATGAATTAAAAATAGAAGAAAGGGAAAGATGAGTATTATTAGGAAAGAAAGAAAAAGAAATAGATTGGATGAAGAAAGTGGCGAAAGTTAAGTAAATTTAATTTTGTCATACAATGGTATTGTTAGTTTGGAAGGAAGGAGTTATTTTGTTAAATGTATATAAAACAAAATAAATATAAGATTCATTCAATCAAATTGGTTTTTCAAATGGATTTTATCGTCTTTTAAAGGGATCATACCATTGTTTTAGGAAAATAACAAAAGTACCAACCAATGTATTAATTGTTGGTAAGTTATCAAAAGCTTGATCCTTTGTTGCCTTAAAATTATATTTTAGGTCACATCCGCTCACCAATTTTTTTTCCGCGGCGTTTGGTACCTCTGATTTCGTTCAGACAGTTTTTTATTTTGTGATTTTTTTTTATTTTGCAGTTTTTTACCCGCGCTTTTTTTTATTTTTCCACGATTTATGTAAAACATACCATTTATAAAAAACAATAAACAAATAATAACATTGTTATTTGGTCGTTAATTCGTTATTACAAATGATTTAAAAAACATTTGAACACTCAATTTAAAAAATCTATTTCAAAAACCCTTTTATAATGTCGATTTGAACCTCCGATTAATAAAATCTACTAAGTGACAGTTTTTAAAATTGTCTTTAAAAATCAATCAATTTCAAAAGCAGTCAATTAACCAATCGAAAATTGGTTAATCGTTAATTTAATTATTGTTGTCATCACTAATAATACTTAACCTTCAGAAATTTATTTCTGTTAAAAACTTGTTTTCATTTTAAACGTTTCAATTAATGATCTGTTCCTTCATATTTGTCCGATAGCAAACTACAGTTTTTGTATAAACAAATGGCATTTTTTACATATGATTGAAATCGTCTATAAAGAAATATATAATTCTTAATAAAAATGGACATTGTATTTAGAAATTTCCGTATAAAATTTAAATTTCAAATTTTTTTAATTACATTGTTACTAAATCTTTATTTTTGTAAACAATCTATAAACATTGATTTTTTGGTTTTGCCGTTTGTGGTTTTACAAGTTAGTTTACAAAGTGCTCTAAATTTCAAACTAAAACGTCTACCGTTTAAAACAGAAACTTGTTTAATTTTAGATGTTTTAAAACAAAGTTAGGTAAAAAAATTAATCGATGACTACATAAAATTATTTTTAATTAATATTGATAGACTAAATTAATTTTTAGTAAACGAAAAACATATCATTTGGTTAGATTAAATTAAGAGGAAACCGAATCAAAAACCAACTGAACTTTCCGGTCGCAATTAATTCCATAATGGTCTAAATTTTTCAATAACTAAAATTACGGCAAAACATTCGCGCTCAATCTCTGAATAATCTTAAAATTGCTTTTCCAAAAATACGAAATTATTACATTTATACAATTGAAAAAGCAGTTAATGGACATGTATGGGGTACTTTTAAATAAAAATGTTACAGTTCAAAAAACTAAAAAATTATGTTTTGTGCAAAATGATCTACTTGTTCTTCAGTACGTGATTTAGTTTTGTAAACGCTCCCCAAACTAATATTCTTTTTTGCTCAGTTTTAAACTCTTCATTTCCTTTGGCCATTGTTATAGTTTTCCCGAGATATGTGAATGATGAGACGTTTTCTACGTTTCCCTTATTGCTGTTTTTTTTCCTTTGAGACACATCATCTTTGTATTGTTTAAGTTAACTTTTAGACCGACTGCTGTTGATGTTAATATCAGCTCAACTAACATTATTTCTAAGTCTTCTTTTGAATCAGCAAATATACCAGCATCACTGAAGAACCTCAGGTGGTTTAAACATTCGTTGTTGATGTTACTATTGTTTGTCCAATTTAGTTTTACTCTGGATATTGATGTTTACATACATTTTTAACAATATGCTGTTGCCCATTATTGCCCAACGTTCAAAATTACCAAATGCCTTTTCGTTATCAACAAAGGCGGAAAATACTTTTTCTATTAATAGTTTTACTGTTAATAAATAATCGCAAGGGGTCAAAATCCTTTCCAAATGCTTCCCATTCAACTAATTGACATTGGTTAAATTTTTATGATATTTTGTTACTAATAATTTTAGTTAATACTGTATACAAACAGCAGTGCAGTGTAAAGACCATCTTTAGTGTTGGCAATAAAATTTCTTTTGTTTTTTTTATCATTTCTCTTAGTATTTTGTCTTGTCTCGGCGTCCTGCTGTCTTTCATAGTTTTGTGACAGTTTTTTTTCTGATTTCTACATTTACATTATGATTGCGGAAGTATATGCGCTTTATAGTAAGCAGCCTACATTACACAAAGAACGCGTGTCGGAATGCGTTTTTGACATTGGCACAAACGGGCGAGGTTAATTTATGTTTCCTTTTTAGGTCCTTTTTAGTTTGTACTCATGGTATTCTTGAATAGAAAATGCAAATCAACAAGCCACCGACTTCTATAATTAGGATGGTTATTGTTGCGTGTGCTTTTGAAAATATCACGACTGTATATTTCGAGCGATAAATGCGACAATAGTTTTTGGTTAAATATTCACTAAAATTATCAACTAGGAGCAGGTAGATGGCGCCCTATAAAGCTTTGGAAACATCTGTAGCGCGTTTCTCTGGTGGGACAAATTTAGGCGCGTTCATGCATAAATGCTCCAATTTGACTCAATGGAACTAGAAACGCGGCGTTTCTGTCACGCGACATAAAACGCGTCGTTGCTGCGGCGTTGTTTGCTGTTAGCGTTGTTGATAATAAAATAACAAGTGAAATACTCAAAAATAAAGTGACCAACAACAATAAATCTAAGAACAGAAAGTTTAAAGTGCAAAGAAAATGTTGCCATCAGCAAGAATAATAGAAAGTATCACACGTCGGTCAAGATTGCATACCTGACGTCATAAGAAAGGATGGCATCATTAAGCGGATAAAGGTTAGTTTATTAAGTTTTGTAAACAAAATTGTATTTAAACGTAAGATAAAACTAATTAGATTTAATTAGATATTTCTTTATATCGTGCACGCAGCATAATTGTTTTGTTACTTTTGTATTAATACAATTTTGTGTTATGCATTTACATCGTATTGAATTTTGTTATAAAAAAAAGCCAATCATTTTATTTATAAACGGAGCCAAGCCCTGAGATCAATCAGAATAAAACCGAGGTCTCATATTTATAAATTAATTAAAAAAAAATGAAAATTTCATTTGACTTAAGAATTTAAACTACAATAATATCCATTGCAATACCTTATTTTCAATCTTACCTAATCATTTTTCGTCCATCCGATTTTAGTTTTGTCCTTCTGTTTGATTTCAAAATTACTTTTTCTCTAACTAAACGGTGATCACTTCCTACATCAAATGATTTAAGTGCTTTTACGTCTTGTAAGTATCTATGTTTCATTCTTACACGCTATTTTTGATATATCTACAGAATTTCCGTCAGGGGAAACAAATGCAGTGATATCTCTTAATAATTATGGTAATGTCTATTGAGCTATGAACATTAGTAAACCACAAACTTCCAAAATTGATATAATTTTTATGGCACATACTTTCGACCTTTGACCTACCGATTACAACCTTGAGGAAGGCCATTTGAATTTCTAAGTTACCGGTGAACCCGGAAGGTGTACAAATATTGCTTTGAAGCATTCAATGTATTGTATTTTCTTTATTTCTTCGTGGTGAATCCGTTAAAGGGATAAAAAAAACATTATTGTGCGTGTGCGGTATGGTAACCATTTTTGAATTGAATATATTGTGTTTAACTTTTAACTATTTTTTCTAAAACGTAATCTTCATATTCCTCTTTTTCACGCAAAATTTTAAGTTTGAATTTCAGTATTAAAACTTTAAACCTTAAACAACCAGATACCTGAGCCTGTCTTGTTATTTATCACATCGATTTCTTTTACTTTTCCTATCAGAATTTTGTAAGTTGCAGCGCATTTAATACACGCTGTTAGAGAATCGATATTTTTTTACCCGTTTGTGAGTATCAACCGATGTGGAGTTCTCCGTGAAACGCTTGTTTAAACTACCTATAGTGTTTTGTGTTAAATACCATTTATTGATAGGTAAGTACTTTCTAATAAGATAAGCCAGTGCATTTTCAAATAAAACTTTGCATAAAAAATTAAATCTAAACTTTCAAATGGAATGTAACTATTTATTGCGATGATCTCATAAAAACAAATTCAAATGTTTCGCCCTTCAATTGGTATTTAAGCATAAACAGCAGTTTTCTACAATTTTGTTGTTTAAGTAAATCATAAACTGTTTTATTAGTTAACGTCTTTTGAGCCGCAAAACGCCGTTACTAGTGACAATACAATGTTAAAACTTAAATTTATATTACGTTTAGATAAGCGACTTTTTTTACCGCACCCTTCGGTATTACTACTACAGTTTTACGATGTTATCCAACATTGTCTCAGATTAATATTTTTAATTTTTAAAATCAACAATTTATTTGGCTTTTACGTCGTATCGTCACCGATATTCTTTTTAAAATTAAAACCAATTATTTATTTGGCTTTTTTGTCGTATCATCATCAAAATTCCTTTTTTTTTTAAACAAACTATTTATTTGGTTTTTTCGTCGGATCGTCTTAGAAATTCTTTTATTTATCCAGCCGCTTTTCTCTTAGACACGGCCATTTTTAACTACAAATCCAATGTCATTGATCAGTTAGTATTTTCTTTTGCTCGTTAACAATTCATTACACCGTGCGGCACATCTAAATTCTAACTTATAACGTTTAATATTAAATACTGACGAAAAATACTTCCGTAATTTACATACTTTCGGTGAAGGTGTTTTAAAATTTAGACTTACATGAATCCTTTTCCTTTTCTCGTAGCACTATAGTACTGTGAATTAGCTATTTGTGGTTTTTCTAGTAACCTTACAAAGTGTTTTCCCATTTCAATTTCAAACAAAACTGTATACCAAAACGGAACTCACTTATTTTCAGACGTTTTAAAACCAATTTCGTTAAAAAAATAAATCGATGTCTAAATACAATTTTGGAACCCAAATTAATGAAATCGGAAATTCTTCGGTAAGAACAAATTCAGAAACACTTTCACGTTTAATTAATGTCTAATAGAACTAAAGAAAAGTTTCAATGCGAAATGTTATGTAAATGCAGAAAAATATTTTCGAAAACTGAAATAAAACACAAAATAGAACACTATAACAAACGCGCAAATAATTCAAAGCCAAATTAGATTTATTATTAACGTGTCGTGTTTTATTTTGTACATAAGAATTTATATTAATTACAAAAAAAATGTATTGCTCAATAAAAACAAATATGGCAGTTTGAAAGGTAACAAGTAACAGTTTTTGTCGTATGCAGTAATTGCATTTTAAATAAATTACGTTTGCACTATAATTGCGTGTTTGTATGGAAAATAAAAATTTGCACCGTTTTTAATTCAATTTTTGTAATATGTGCCTACGTAACAAATGGAATTGTAGTTAAACTCTTTTGAAATTGGTTTTTATGCAAAATTATTCCGGACAACGTAACTAGAATGCTTGTATTTCATATAAGTACTTAAAAATATGCGTACCTACGTTAATAAATTTTGTTGACGTAAATTTTATTAATGCATGTATAGAATTTCCAAGTTTTTAAAGAGAGCTGTGAAAAAATTATAACCAGTGAAAAATCGTTAAAAAGGCGTATTAAAAAATATAGTAAAGTGGATAGTAAAGGCGAAAATGACAAAAGGATGTTGATGTCTAACTGTATAAGAAAGTCAACGTGAGAGTTTTGCATTAAAACGACATTTATTTTTCCGTCTTCTGTCGTATACGAATTTTATATGTGCATGCTTTGGAGAAATGAAATGTGTAGGGGCTGACACCCTATAAACCATATTTTATGCATGCATTTAGAGAGCAGATGTTGCATAAACTTAAATAATAAAGTTACCCAACACTGATTCAAATACAACTACGAAACATCTACTTTAAGTTTACAATTTAAGAATTTGCGGTACACGCAAATTTGTTTACAATATTGAGATAAGTCTTGATCAGAAAAGTCTGGTAAAAGTAATGTGGCGGAGCACCATCTTGCTGAAATATTGGTTCTGTTTCATTAATTAGCAGATTACTGTCATCATCGCTCGCTGTGAGTAATAAATAAATTGCATTATTTGAAATACCGAAGAATAATTCATCCAATCTCAATAATTAAAAAAGAACCGATTCAATCACATTTTTTCAAAATGCCTTAATTTATGTTTTTTAAAGTTAGGTTAAACATATTTGGTTTGATTTCGTCCCGATTTTGTATGGGTTACGTTTTTAGATGTTATTTCAAATGCATATTATCTGTATCCGTTTTGTTGGTTATCTTCAAAATTCAAATTACAAGTTGCAGACGGTGTTAATTTTGTTTTTGGTTCATTAGTAGTAGTTTAGGAGTCAATTTAATTGTTTTCTTTGGAAAAGTTCAAAATTTATGTTCTATATCTAAAGAAATAACAATGCCTATTTTATAAGCTTCTTTGTTGAAGTTCATGATGATGGAGTTTTATGTTTATTTTTAATATTTTTAAATGCATGGACATGGAAAAAACACGCGCATTTTTCTTAAGGTTTCAGTTTCATAAAGTTTAAAAACGCACATTTCTTTTACGCATTCTTGTTGAGTTGCATTTTTTATTTGTGGTTAACAGTTTTTGGGTATTCCATTCTTTCCATCCCCATATCTCTGCTCCATACATCGTATGCTCTTTATTAATATTTTAAACAACCATCTTCTCTTCTCTACATTCATATTTTGGTTGGAATTCAGATGAAAGACTAAGAAAAGGCAAAAGGAAAAATGGCTTTTAGTGTCCTTTTCAAATAATTTTCTTTTACTCTTTTTAGTTTTTCCCATTCTTTCAATCTCCATATTTCTGCTCCATACATCTTACGCTGTTTATTAATTTTTTAAACATCTTCTCTTTTCTACATCCACATATTCTCTTGGTTTAAATTGAAATTTAAAAAGAGGCAAAAGGAAAGTGGTTTTTAGTGTCCATTTCAAATAATTTTCTTGTACTCTTACTAGTTTTTCCCATTCTTTCTATCTCTATATCTCCGCTTCATACATTTTACGCTCTTTACTAATTTTTTAAACAGCCATCTTCTCTTTTCTACATCCACATTTTAGGTTGGTTGGAATTCAGATAAAGGATTAAGAAAAGGCAAAAGGAAAAATGGCTTTTAGTGTCTTTTTCAAATAATTTTCTTGTACTTTTTTTAGATTTTTCTATTATTTTCATCTCCATATCTCCGCTCCATACATCTTACGCTCTTTACTAATTTTTTAACCAGCCATCTTCTCTTTTCTACATCCATATTTTGGGTCGATTGGAGTTCAGATAAAAGATTACAAAGAGGCAAAAGGGCAAGTGGTTTTTAGTGTTCATTTCAAATAGTTTCCTTGTACTCTTTCTAGTTTTTCCCATTATTTTCATCTTCATATCTCCGCTCCATACATCTTACGCTCTTTAATAATTTTTTGAACAGCCATCTTCTTTTTTTCTACTTCTATACTTTGGGTTGGTTGGAGTTCAGATGAAAGATTAAGAGGCAAAAGGGAAAATGCTTTTTAGTGTCTATTTCAAAAAAATTTGTTGTACTTTTTTTAGTTTTTCTTATTCTTTCCATTCTCATATATCCGCTACACTAAAGATTAACATGAGGCAAATGGGGAAATGGTTTTTAGTGACTATTTCAAATAGTTTTCTTGTATTCTTTCTAGTGTCTCCCATTCTTTCCATCTCCATATCTCCGCTCCATACATCTTACGCTCTTTATTAATTTTTTGAACATCCATCTTCTTTTTTCTACTTCTATACTTTGGGTTGGTTGGAGTTCAGATGAAAGAGTAAGAGGCAAAAAAAATTGTTGTACTTTTTCTAGTTTTTCCCATTCTTTCCATTCCCATATATCCGTTACACTAAAGATTAAAATGAGGCACAAAAGGGGAAGTGGTTTTTCGTGTCTATTTTAAATAATTTTGTTGTACTCTTTCTAGTTTTTTCCATTTTTTTCATCTCCATATCTCCGCTTCATACATCTTACGATCTTTACTAATTTTTTGAACAACCATCTTCTTTTTTCTACATCTATATTTTGGGTTGGTTGGAGTTCAGATAAAAGATTAAGAAGAGACAAAAGGGAAAGGGGTTTTTAGTGTCTATTTCAAATAATTTTCTTGTACTCTTTCTAGTTTTTCCCATTGTTTTCATCTCCATATCGCCGCTCCATACATTTTACGTTCTTTACTGAGTTTTTAAACAGCCATCTTCTCTTTTCTACTTCCATATTTTGTGTCGGTCCAATAAAGAGGTAAAATGTAAAGTGGTTTTTAATGTCCATTGTCTTGTACTCTTTCTAGTTTTTTCTATTTTTTTCATCTCCATATCTCCTCTCTGTACATCTTTCCCTATTTATTAATTTTTTGAACAGCCATCTCTTCGACATCCATATTTTGGGTTGGTTAGAGTTCAGATGAAAGATTAAGAAGAGGCAAAAGAAAAAGTGGTTTTAGTGTTTATTTAATTAATTTTTTTTTACACTTTCTAGTTTCTCCCATTCTTTCCATCCCCATATCTCCACTCCATACATCTTACGTTCATTACTAATCTTTTAAACAGCCATCTTCTCTTTTCTAGATCCATATTTTGGGTTGGTTGGAGTACAGATGAAAGATTAAAAGAGGGAAAAGGAAAAGTGGTTTTTAGTGTCCATTTTAAATAATTTTCTTGTACTCTTTCTAGTTTTTTCCATTCTGTCCATCCCCATATTTCCGTTCCATGCATCTTACGCCTTATATCAATTTTTTGAACATCCATCTTCTCCTTTCTACATCCATTCTAAATATCCTCTTTCCTATTCCAAACTTTTGTCCCAATTTTTATTTCTTTTTAGTGCTAATTCCCTTATTTGTAAATAATGTTTGTTATCATATCTTGTTTTGTATCCTAATCTTCTCCGTTAAATACTTTTCTTGTTTCTTTCCCTCTTTTTTGAAATATCATTAACTTAAATTTCTTTACATTTGCTTTCAATTCACTACTGTCTATGTATTTCTCATAACCCTGATTACTCCTTTTATTTCTGTGCTATTTTCAGCTATTACAAAAAGTCGTTAGCATATGCCAACATACACCTTGATACACCTCCGCTTTGATGTTTTTTTAGTTAATCTACCATATCTTCAATATACAGGGTCACTGGTAATTGGATACATTCCTTTGGAGATTTGATAGAACAAGAGGTAAGGAGTACATTTAACCCTAATATGTATTATACAAAACTCAATAGATTTTGAGATATTTCAATTTTCAATTTTTCTTAAAAAAGTTGATGTTATTATGTTAAATGTAATTTTCAAAAAATTTACGCCAACATTGTGGAACTTTTTTGATGGAATACTTGCCCAACACTATGGTCTTTCGTATGGAATAAAAAATTTCCCTTAGCATTTCCATGATGTGATAATTTCAGAGGTACAAAATAATTTTTCAAAATCAGATGTGATAATTTTTTGAAGTTTATTAAAATAATTCTCAACGCTTCTTGCTACAAATTGTGTTAAAACTTTCTTGTTGCAATAGCTATCGAACAAGCTGCGAATCTTACAACAAACCCTTAACAGTTCCAAAAAAAATAGTAAAACTGAAGCAGTCAACGGAATTTATTTAACTGCTTGTCTACCATTAAACCTTATACGTTTTCCATGTGAAGTGGGCGGATAAACAACTGAAGGTAGAATATGACGTTTCACTCGTTTAACTAGATGTCGAAAAACTTATCGTTTAAATATTGTGATCCCTCGAGTAGGACATATAGTCGACAGCACGCGTTTGTACAATAATGAACTTACACTCGAGTTCTCTCACTCCTGAAGAGTCCCAAAAGGACGAAACAGCTGTCGGGTGATTCTCAGTGTTTGTTTGCTATTGTACAACCTCTTGCGTACTTTACTGCATGCGATTTGAAATTTTTATACTTGCCAACTGTTATGTTGGCTATAATTATTGAAGAATCGACTATGTAACTGCTTTACATACCTGTCGACAAAGTTGCTTACATTTATGTACTTGAACGCTTTCACGAGTCGACACTAGATGTCGAAAAACTTATTGTTATATTATATTATATTATATTATATTATATTATATTATATTATATTATATTATATTATATTATATTATATTATATTATATTATATTATATTATATTATATTATATTATATTATATTATATTATATTATATTATATTATATTATATTCCAGATCCGATAAGTTTAAAATTATTTTTGATATGTTTATGTTAACTTTTATTATTTCTATTTTGTTATTAATCTTATCTTATTTTTATACATCTTTTCTATTTGTTTTTTTACATCTCATTTTCTTCTATTCAGTTCCACATTTTATATCACTAGGTTATTTTTTTTTTAGTTTATCGACTCTTTTTTTTCCATTTTTTCTACTCTTTCTTCCAATTTCTTAAACTTCTTTTCCCATTTTTTTCTTTCTTTCCTTATCTCTACTTAATTTAATTTTATTAACTTCATCTTTTTCGGCGACCCAACCAATTTTTTGCTTCTTCTAAACACTTCGTACAATTTTTTTTTCTTCCTTGACTTCGACTTCGTTTCTTCTAATTTTGACATTATTTCTAAATTATTATGTAAATTGAATTCTAGATATCTTTGCCCCCGGTAACCTTTCGGCGTTGTTATTTTAATTTTTTAGGTTTGTATCGTCTGAAGACAGCTTTTAATTATTTCATTTCAATTAAGTACAGAATTTTAATTCTAAACAATAAAAATAAACTTGTAAACATTTTTGCATATTAATGCAAATTTGATTTAAATTGTAAATCAGTGTTGCAAATATTTTTTTGCTTACAAAGCTGATTTTTTACGATGTTGTAACGTTGGGGTCGTTTACTTCTTAGTTAGAGTCTCCAAATTATTTACACAAATTTATATAATGAGACTTACCAAAATGAGATGTAAAACAAACTGCCAAATTGTCCTTTACATTTGGTCGACATTCATTCTTGAATTAATGTTATTAAAGGAATGCTATTATTTTAAAAAATGCCAATCTGTTGAAGGAATATTTCAAAACACACACAATTAAGGACAAACTTTATTAAACAATAAAAATGAAATAAAGGGTTCATGTAAGAGAAAAATCTGCAAAATTGCAATTGTATATCGGCGACAATAAAAACAGTGAGATAAGAAGAAAGACGAAGACAAAAAAAGGCTCAAAATTGCCTTTTAATGAAGATAATTAATATGCAAACGGTGCATAATTTTTACCGTAAAAATTTTACAATCACACAAAGGTTTCTGGCGCACTCGCAGTAAGGAATATTGAATACTTTGCATTCCATAGATATAAATATATACTTTCCACATCAAGCACGTACATTAAATTCGTTTAATGTAATAGGGAGAATTAATAAAACGTTACAATGTATACAATTGTAACTTTTTAAATTTTAATGACGTACACAGTTTAAAGTGCTTCAAAAACAATTGTGCAAATTTCCATTATGGACATCGCTTAATTTTTAAGTAAAAGTGCAAAACTGTGCAAAATAGTTGGGATCATGTGTAAATTTATATATAATTACTGCTTAAATTAAATTACAGTCATAAAGATTATCAACTTTATACAATTATGTTTTGTTATCAAAAGTAACCATTTAGGTGAGTAAGAAAAATTGACCAGACAATGACGAATGAATGCGATTACTTCCACACTACCAAAAAAATTACATTAATCTTTTTCTTTTGAGTTTATCTTCTCACAAGCAAAAAAAAAATTTCGATAATTTCACACTTTTTTGTTTACAAATTGTTTTTTTTTCTAAATTTTAAACATAGTTATTGAAACTTTAGTTAAGAAAATTTAAATAAATTATTCTGTTTCACTACCTTGACATAATATAGTTTTAGTCAATAAATTGAGTTAAACAACTTAAGAAAATAAACCCTAACAAATACAGAGGCGTATATATGTACAGTTTAATTAAAATATTAGTTTAACTACAATATAATTTTGATATTAATCAAATTCAAATTTATCTAACAAATTTTGTACTAAAGAAATTTCATTATAAATAATCTTGACTCTAATATGCTTTGGGTAAACTGGGCGAAAACTAATTTCTAAAATGCAATTGCTTAGAAAATTACCGTTTTTCTTTTATTTATTCTAATTTACATCAGTTGTTAGAAAATATATGTTTGTTTACTATGTTCGAAATTGAGTTAAATAAAATAAATGTGCTTATTTAAGATGAAAATGTAGATCTTAAGACTACATAAATATCAATGATTCAAGTGTTTTCAAAACAAGTTAGACGTTAGTAATAAACCAGTAGTTACAGTAGGTTTCTCCCTTTCTCTTGTCCTATAGTCCCATCTGGACTATAACCTCATTTAACAGTAACAGTATCGTAAGTAATTTAAAAACTTAATGAATGACTATAGTTTATTCTTTGAAAGGGAGTAGGGGGACGTTGGTCTGCCGCAACAGTATCAAGTGGTCCACTTCTTAATTAACCGAGATTCGTCTTACTTTATACTACTTTAAGTAGTTTGAATTTCTAACACTTTAAGATAGGAGTAACCAAGCCAAGATTACTGAATCCAACCGTAAGTAAAACATGGACACATAATTTTATTTTTATTGATATTGAAAGATTAGAAAATAGAAATTAGTTAAAATTTAAAAACATCACTCACGTAGGCGATTAAAATCCGGAGGGCGCAATTAACTGTAGAAAAACCTTTGTGGTTTCCAGCAAACAAAATTGCTTTGGTCGTTTAAAAGGATCGTTTGTTAACATGCCTCACGAGCATAGACTACACTACACCAAAAAATTAAATTTAAATTTAAAACAAGTTACCTTATAAAAGATTACAAACAAACCGAGTTTACTAAATTACCCCTATTTAAAACGCAGGGAAATTCTTATTGTCGTTGCGCATTTAGGTGAAAAAAAAATCAATTGAAACAGTGTCTAAAATAAAATGCATTAAACTTTGTTATACTTCACTTCACTTTTTGTACGTTATAAATATGAAACAATAATGCGACGCTCAAAAACATTCATTTTTGTTGTTAAATTATCACTTCCTTAATGAGCAACTTACAATAGAACTAGAACATAGCAGTTAACTCAAATGGAATGACAAATGCAGAAGTAACTTTATGCTGCATTAGTTTCAAAGCTGACGCTATGTTAATTGCAATTTTAAAATCAACTTTCACTTATGTTTAAGTTAAAAAACAAGCGTTTACCTCAGAACTCCAGATTGCCCCGATAGCCAAAAATAAAATTGCGTTCTAGAAAAAAAAGGGTTCAAACAAAACCTATAGACAATAGAATTTCCAACAACCTTTTTTCTCAACTTTTTTCTAAATTGATACGGGTGGAGATATTGTTACATCAATTATTGTCATGTGATTGTTATATCTCAGTAATTACTTATCGGATCGAAAAATAGTTTAAACAAAAATTATGTATAATTAAATTATAAATTTGAAACAAAAATGTATAAAATAAATATTTTTCTAAATATTTTAAAAATTCGAAAATCTGTGTTGGTTAACGGCTCTTTTGGCTACATAAAAATTTTCCAAAATCTAATATAGTCTGCAAAATTATAAATAAGGGCTATGTACAAAGTTTCATAAAAATAGAACTTGTGGTTTTCTTGATATCTTGTTTACTTACGGACAGACGCCGTACAGTGGGGCCCTAAAAGCTGGTCAAAAGTCTGAAAAACAAGTTTTATTTTGTAAAATTTAGAGTACATAGATAGATAGAGGAATGTTTAACAAATATAATGAAACATTTTATAAGGGCTGGTGAAGTATATCTGGCAAGTATAAGCCAGTACAAAAGAGACTTTCGCTCGTTCGTTTGAGCTCATATTCAAGCGTCATATTTGAAAATTCGTAGAAAATCGTACAGTTGACCTTTCTTAATTCTGCAAAATGGAGATTTCAGATTAAAAAAAGTTTATTATTATATTCGTCAAAAGTGTAACGGATACAAATAAATCAATACCTAAATAATGTCTAAAGTAGAAAAAAATTAAAAATTATGTGCAATCATTGTAGAAAAATAGAGAAACAGTTAATTGCTCCGCAGTGTTTTAAAATAAAGTTTATACTCTTATGTAACAAAATTATTAACAATCAGCTGCCACTAGATGCCATTCCGTGTTTAGTGCAAATTTGAATTTAATCAGCAACCCCGAATAACAAGTTTTATGCGAATCCGGCCGATTTCGTCAAATTTTGTCTGCCATATTGAATCCGCCATTTTGTTTTTTTACAATTTTGACTTCAGATTCGTCATCAGCGATCCTGAAAACCCTTATATACTACATCTCAAACAGAATGAACTACGTTTTCGACTTTTGACCAGCTTTTCGGTAACGGGCCCTACTGTGCGCCGGCAGGCCGGCAGTCAGACAAATTTTTTTTTGCTTTATTATAACGTGTTAACTCTTATTCGTCGAAAAAAAATTAAAAAAAAAAAGTGTTGAAATATTCGGTTTGGAAACCGTCGCACAACCCCCCATTTGTTTCATAAGATGTGGAGTAGTAAATGTAGAAACGTATTTATGGTGACAGCAGATTAATAGAAAGAAAATACCAAATTGAAAAGGAGCAAAGGAAAAGAACAACAACTGCAGCGTGTATTTAACCAACAGAAAAACACCAAAAACTGCACCAAAAACTTGACTCGGACACGTGTTTCAACAGCCAAGCTGTTATCATCAGCGATACCGATACTAAAAATAAAACAACGGGAAGCTTATATATACTATCTGCTTATCACGCATCGTTAAACTAAATTGATTCTTAAATAAGCTTAAATAATTCCGAAAATCCTAATGGGCCGTTATCATCATAATTCATAAGCAAATTTCTGTTTTTAAAAATTTCTAAACTTTCATAAGAATCAAGTTCGTTTTTATTTTCTACCCTCTTAATTAATTCAATGTCGCCTACTCTATGGCCATTTTCAAGCATATGCATGGCAACACTGGACCTATCTGTGCGATGATATTTGACATGAGCTACGTGCTCTTTAAAGGAGAGTAGAGAGCGCATATCTTCACATCACCTTGATACTAACAAACAAGTAAAAGCGTATAAAAAGTGCACAGCAACTTACAATTTTTTTATAGATGAAGTGACAAAAAAACGGTATGGTAAATATTCATTCCTGTTTTACTAAAGCGCTCATTCCCTGAAACACGTTTTAAGACTAACAAAACTTGGTTAATTTTGTTCAAAAATTTAAAATTCCATTTCTAACCATTTTTCACCTATAATTTGTGACATCATCTTTTTCATTTTGCCGCTTTGTACGAATTAAGCGTCGAATTATTCACAAAATATTATGGTATTGCGCCTAGTGCTTAAATTACCAAACGTTAGTGTCGGAATTTGACTGATGATGGCGTTGAAGTCTACTGTCTTCTTACGTATATCTTGGTTTCATTATTTGTTGTTAGTTGCTTCGGCGGTCGTACACGTGGTTACCATTACTGCTAAAAAGTGTTTATTTTAACAAATAAAACCTTCAAATTATATTTAAATGTAAGTTGATGAGTTTTTTTTATGATTTAAAAGTTGTAATAAGTTTATCTAGATTATGCACGCTGTCGAATGCCGTAAGTCAAACAAATTCTTTATATCAATGCAACAGTCATTTTAGTACCTTTTTTAAAATTTTTACGTAAGGGACAAATAAAATAGTCGATGAATTGCGTTCCATTTTTTATTTACATTGTTGGTAATATCCTTTTTAACACTTTTATTCATTTTGTTCCCACGAGTGCCCTAGGACAGAAATGGTCACCTACAGCAGAGCCTGGTACTGCAGAAATTCTAAATATGTCCCATTCGGTTGCCAGTCTTATGGTAAAAAAAGCTAACTACCGACCTTACCCATCGGCCTCTTATCTCCTCGGCACCTTCTCTTACCTTGAGAATAGGGATTTTTATAGAAGTTTGCTTCTCTGTGGGCCAGGCTGTAAAGCCAAACTTCCGTTTGAGCAGAGACACGATCTTACTCTGACGGCATGTACAGAAAGCTCGGAAAATACCTCGGGTGTGGCGATCCCCGACTACCCATTATTATCATTATTATTATTAGATGTCTTTTATTTTCACCAACTTTTTATTTAGTTAAATTTCCATTCACAAACTTATATAACCGGTGTATTTTATTGTGTTTACTTTCAGATGTCAAATCTTACTATTTGCAACCGGAGTCATCTGGTCCTTATTGACGACTGACTTTATTGTTCAGTTTCTTTTCCCACTTAGAGTTTATATCCGGTACATTTGCATCTAAAATTCTTAAACTTAAATTTAATTGCGCAAAATGTTTTTTACACCTACACTGATAATTAAATCTTTTTCCACCTGCACCTTGCAAAGGTTGCATTAATTGTTACTCAAGAAATATCTTTTGTTTTTTACATATTTTTCCGCTTATCAAAACCCAAACATCCGTTCTTAATCATTAATTGCAACTAAACGAAAGTATTATTTTTACAATAACTCATTTAATTGATTTCTTTAATTAATTGTAGGTCGCTTTTTTAGAAATCTTATTTAACTTTAATTCAGTTCGATTTGAATAAAAACATTTACTATAAATTATATTTCTAATGCAATTTCGATTTAAAACGTTTTTTATTATTTAAAATAACTTTTTCAGCGCAGTATATTACCGACGTTTCATATAAAGTTGACAGTCTTGTAGTATGCACGTGTGATAATAATAAACTCTTAATGAGAATAGTGACAAAATAGTCAGATAATAATGACTATCAAAAATGACTAAGCATTATTTCTTACAATTTCAACACATGTTGCAGCGATATGTTGAACGCCATTGCAAAATTTTCTTGTGATACCTTACAAAATCATATAAAGAATGGTACATCTTCAAGATCACTGGAAAGAAAACCAGTTATTATAACTCTAACGCAATGTGTTAAATTTTTCCAAAATGAAAAGTCGGTAGAAAAAGAATGGCATATAAACTTATCTCGCGGAAAAGTCCAAAACATAAATTCTATTAGGGCTTAAAAATTAAACAAACTTATTGGGGAAGATGATTTTATAAAACTAGATAATTTTTTTACAAAAATGGGATTGAAGAATAGTCTAGAAATAATCTAGAACATAGACAAAAAGGTCTCTTGTCTCTTATTTATTTGTATGGTATATTTTCATTATCGTATTGTGATGTAAGTGTTCTGTATAGTGCCCTAGAAAATTAGTATAAACTTGTATAGTGTGGTGAGGAAACTGTATGCAATTGTGGATTGGTTTGTCTTAGCAAAGCATTTGCAAGATTTAGTAAAATAACTAAAACCTAACCATGCATCATCAGCAGTTAATGCAATAAAGGTAAATCTAGCAGCCCAAAACACATCAGGCGATTCATCCGTGGTTTAAAAAAAAGCCTAAGAATAAAACCAACAATATGGACTTCCTGCTGGTTTGGGATTATGACCACTAACGGAAGTATGACGACGGAAGTGTTTGTAAAAAGGGTAGACAATTTCTCAAAATTTATGTCACTACCAGTAATTTTGATTTTTGGTGAAGTTTCTTGCTTTCTGAATATCTCATTCGTTGACCAGAGTAAATAATTAGGTGCCTACTTGTTGTGCTTACCTACTAATACAACGTACGAATTACAACCAATGGATAAAGCCGTATTTATATCCTTCAAACACTAGTAGGACAAAAAATATTTTCAGTATTAAGAAAACCATTCTGGAAGACATTTATAGAAAGAATGATTTTTAGACTTCTAATTTTCAGAATTTATAACCAACATATTCAGTGGTTTTCGACACCTTTAAAAAAATTTTTTTCCATCAGTCTCCCGAAACAACAATGACAACCATCAACTGCGGAAATCCAGATAACAACACAAAAAATTCAAATAACAACAGAAGGAGTTTAAAATTAGCATGAGAAATGTACAAGTCGAAGAATGGGATTTGGAGGATAAACAACCAATTGTTTTGATGAAAAATTCCCAAAGATTGATACTAAGAATGCTTTTTCTAAAGTAAACAAAACAACAAAACGAAAGAAAGCCTAAGAGGTCACCAAGCATTATTTTAAGTGACAAGCGATACTAATAATAAATAAAAAAAGAACTACTGGATCTATATTATAAGTAAAAAAGAAAGTCAAGGTCAACCAAGCCAACATGGAGTCAACCACTTCGCCACAAAATACCGATAAACAAATTTTATTTAGTAAACTATATGAGCCTTATGGTTTATCTGGGTGCATGAGGACTGTGTACAGCTTACATCCAAAAACTAAAAAAGAGTTGTTTGTTCCGATTGTGAACTTTGGACTTTTTTATCTATTAACACAGTTTTTTAAAAACTCAAGTTTTTTCTATTTGCTTATTTGTTTTCTCATTGTTATTAATACAGTTTATAAAATAAAAAGTTGACAAAATATTCATAATTTTGGCCTTATTGCGACAGTTACCTGAGTAGATAAAAAAAATAGAAAAACGGTAATACTAATATTAGTTTGTGATGTACAAGAGAAACTGAAGAAATCCGCTGGCGTAATTGTGAATTCAGTCAAAAAAAGTTTTCTTTAATTTTGAGAACGATATCATCATTACACTTTGTCACTGCATACTAATTACTGTTTAATATTTAGTACTTAGTTGCAATGTTCAATATTTAGCGATTGTTACAATAACAATTATGGCCCGCTGCTGTTTTGTACTTATTTTAGTTACATAGTACTTCGTAGTTTTGAATCTGATTATAAACTAATCTTAAAAATATAAAAATACAAACTGGGAGACTGCTTCTCCCTCTCTAAATTTTTACATACACAAAGAAACCTGCAAAATTAACACGTTGGCAATTCTCAAAAAAATAAACAATTTGCAAATTCAGAAACCAACAGAAAACCACCAAAAACTGCACCAAAAACTTTACTCGGACACGTGTTTCAACAGCTAAGCTGTCATCATCAGCGATACCGATTTTTTGGTGGTTTTCTGTTGGTTAAATAGACGCTGCAGTTGGTGTTCCTTTCCTTTGATTGTTGCAAATTCAGAATTTAATCATGAGTTGTAATCTTACTGTTGAGTTTAGAAAAAACAAAATATCAAATTTGTTTTTAAAAACGACACCATTCACAAGCTCTTTCATAGAACAAACAAAAAGTCAACAAAGCAAAACGGCGACATGTGGCAAATGATTCTACAAAAACTTTTGATAAAACTTATTGACATAAATATTTCTGTAAAGATTATTTGTAAGAAATCAAAGATAAGACATTTCAGGACACCACGACAGATTGAAAAATATCAAATAAAAAAAAAAAAATATTGCAGCAAATGTGGGTACGAACGACTGGCTTTATCAATAACAAAATATACTTGAAATACAGAACAACCCACTTAAAACGAATACTTTAACAAAGCCAAAATCATTTACAAAAAAAAATTTCACCAAAAAGAGGTGACAATTCCAATTTTGAGGAACGTATCGAATCAATTAAATATTACATAATAATTTTTAAAAATACAAAAGAAACTAGAAGTAAATGAAAACCAAATAATAGAAAAAAATGTAGAAGAAAGTAGAAATACAGCAGAACATACATGAGGGAAAGCAAAAAAAATAATAATCATAACCGGCAGAGAAGGTTAACATGCCAATTAAGAAAAAATACCCAATAAACAAGTCAGGAAAAATAAAACAGGTGTTAGGGAAAAAAACAATAAAAAAAATTTGTAAGAGGACCGTTGTAGAAAGACAATAAATAAAGATTTAAAAGGAAACCAAGTATGCTGAGAAAAAAGAAGGCATAAATAATAAAAGAAAATATAAAGAACAAATGGAAACATAGTAAAAAAGGATTGAAGAAGAAGAATAAACAAATATTAAAGCATTCCACTGAAAACGACTAATTTTGATGAAAACCTAAATTAAATTAAATTTCAAATTTTCATTATCACATTAGTACGATAATAATATCGCCCCCGTGGGATAAAAAGACAATTACATATATGAATGGGATATGATATAACTTATTCAATTAATTTATTTAAATTAATGTAATTCTAAAATAGCCCAAAACTAATTTTGACTGACAATTTAATTTTATACATTTATGTATCTAAAATTTAATATAATTTAACAAAAATACAAAACGCCAAAAGTGAATTTTTATTTGTGTATTTACTTCTTCAAAGTTCGAATTCTTTTCTGCACTGACAGAAAATCGACCTTCTTCTAAGTGCTTTCATTCATATAATTTTTATGTATTATATATTAGAGGACGGTTACATATTTTTTCTTTACGAGGGTTTACATTAAAATGTAAAAATATGTTATTCGAATTAAATACAAAAATATTACCAACTTTTTGTTAGTTTCAAAATTATGTGAAAAAATCTTTTATTTAAATGAAATAGTGTTGTTGTTTTTGTTGTGCATGTTATCTGTGCAGATTTCTTTACAGGTTTTTATTTATTTTAAAAGTATTTCTGCAATTAAAAGTATACTAATCTAAATATCTAAATCTGTTAAATTACATATTAAAATAGAAGTTTGGTAAATGTAATAATGTTCATCATTGTGTTAATAATAAATACTTACTTTATTATTCATAATTTTTGTATTGTTTGTGCGATATAGCAATAATGACAATATGAACAATTAATTGTATAAATTATATTAGCGTAATTAGTACGGTGTTAGTATTTAGCATTAAACAACTATGTCGACAGATATGTAAAAGCAGTTACATAAGTCAATCCTTCAATAATTACAGCCAACTAAGTATTAACAAAAATAAAAATTTTAAATTGCCTGCAGTAAGTTTGTAAGAGGTTGTACAATAGCAAACAAACGCCGAGAATCACTCAACAGTTATTTCGTCCTTTTGGTGGAGTGAGAGAACTCTAGTGTAAGTTCACTAATTCAACTATATTCCCTATTAGAGGGCACACCATATTCAAACAATAAGTTTTGCGACACCTAGTGTCGACTCGTGTTAACGGTCACGTACGTAAATGCATTCGCATTAAGCAACTATGTCAACAGATATGTAAAAACTTAACTTATGCTTATGTAACTGCTTGTTACAATATCTTAGGTTAATGGGCAATTACAAACATAGTTGCATCTGTTTATGAGCTGTTTAATCGGTTACACACATAATACGTCAAACACAAAAAAATATATTGGTAGCAATACAAAATATTGTGCTCTGTTGGTGATATTCAAACATATAATTATAAATTAATTAGCTACACAACAAACCAATAATAGGCAAAACTCGATAGCCGTTGCTATTGAGTGAGACGGGTTCTTATCCTCCTTGAGCGTCGAACTTATCCCGCTAGCTACGCACACAGATTCAAATGTAACAATGAGTAATTTAATTTTAAGCGCTACTTTGACTTACTTTGACGTACTTCATTAAAGCAGTCAAGGTTACTTTGATAGTAATACAAACAAATAGGATAAGAAACCGTTGAGTACAAGTAATTAATCCAGCGACCTACAATTCTTTAACATAAATAGGAGATAGGTTACTTAACTAGGATCACATACGTGTATTCTTCATTAAAGCGTCTTTTTGGAGCGTTCGACATTAATAGTTCCCAGTTATATTAAGAAATAGTTTAATACTGGTAATTAGATTGTTCGGAAATAGCTGCAAAGCAAAGCACTGATGGCGATTTAGATCGGCGGCACAATATTAAAGGAAAAGCCATTTTAGTGTTAAGACGAAACACAACAAAGCTGCTGATCCCCGCTATCTTGCGTGACAGAATTTTAATTAGCACCTCCTAACAGCGTAGGTTTATTTCCGCATATTATTTCCTCGAGTACAAATAAGAATCGAGAGATTAATACTTCTAATTACAACAGCATAAGGAAGGAACGGTCCCAGAAGTCAACCTACAGTTTCTGGACGTAATCAAATCTCAGCAGACATCAAGCAAAGTAAAGCCAGACAATACGAATGGACAAAGAAACTGTAATAGTTAGAGAAACCGAATGAAGCAAACTATTCGACACGTGTTGAAATATAAATCAGTAAGCTCACCTACAAACGTTTATTCTAAACAACATTCCGGTTTATTATCATTACATATCCGATATGGAACACTACTAGGGGAAAATGAGAAGAAAGTGAAGGAAAAAGATGAATGAGAAAAGAGGAAAATATTGAAGTTAAAAAGTGGGGAATATGTGAAAAGTATAGTTAATTTTATGTTTGTAAAAATCGAATTTTTGTTAATTTTAAAAAATAAAATAAATTTTTGTTTTGTTTTAGTTACTATATAAATGTTTTTTTGTTTATTCCATTTTTCTCTACTTTATTTATATTGTATATAAAAGTCTAGAGAATAATATGTTTTTTCATCAAAAAATGTGTTTTATTGTTTACTTTTTTTTGTAAATAACTTTGTTGGAAGTGTTAATGCACCATCCATTTAATCAGACAGATGCAAAACAACAAAATGGGAATTGAACAGCAACTCTAGTTTGTTTTATAAAATGATTGCTAAAACTGGGATGCTGTATTGGACAAAATGCACAATAGTGTGACGGTTTTCTCTTCTCCGTGAATGTTGTTTAATAAATTCGTTTTCATTCTGTTCTACGCCTGGCGTATAGACAACTTAACTTTATAAAATTGGTCGTTGATTAGGAACACAAGTAGCGAGAAAAATTGGTTCATATTGCAATGGAAAGTTATTATTTTATTAACTAAATAAGTTTTATTTGTAGCGGTAATTAAAAAGATGCTAAATTGACATTCTGTGTAGAATAAATAGTTCAGAATTTTTTTCCGTGAAAGAAAACAAATAACTTTTGTGTGCAAAGAGACGACACGTGCATTAAATTCACCAACGTTAAAAGTGTGCGAGTTTTATTGGTAAAAAGTTACGAACAATTCCTATGTGTTAAAATGAATGCAAGTGAAGAATAAGTGAGACAAAACATTGTTAAAAAGGTAGTGGGGTAAAAATATTATAGACAACGGTGAGAAGAGTAAAGAGGGGTGTACGTACACAGAGGGGTTAATGATTTACCGATAGATTCAGTCTTGGTCAATTAAACAAAAATACGTTTATTTTTCAATTTTGAACGTTAAGTTACAAGCATGTTGAGTTGTGGCCGTTTAAACTAATAATACATCGATAATTGTTTTTTGATAACAAAGTGAGTGCACTCAATTCAATTGAAAAAGCAACAACAAAATGACGTCACTGACTTTTACGATAACATTATCAATTAAAAAAAACACATTATTTAATTAATATAATAATTAAATTATATAACAAATTTTTATCCATTTATATTTTTATTAAAAAATTTCATGCATGTAAAATCTTGTTTATTAATGCATCAATTAAATTTGTTATTTCTTAATTTTTAATTTTTAATTAAAAATCCAAGCCACACAAGATCTGATTAAAAACGCAATTAAAGTTCTCATTGCTAAAAATTTAAATATTTTTTTTTAAATAAAAGCAAAAGACTTTTTTATTTAAAAAATTTTGGAAATTATTTAATTACTAGCAAGTTGAAGAGTTTCGTCGTGACTTAATGCTGAATTACTTTTTTTTAGCTTTACTCACTGCAAATGACGTAAATGTTAAAAAAAAATTATTATTGCAAGCACCATTTTTGACAAGCGATTTAGAACTACCACTTGAAGGCAAATTAAAACGAACTCCTAGAGAAAAAACTGGTCGGTGAACAAAATTTACATACATTATTCCTCGTGCTGGTAATATTTTTGGGATGTTATAACCTGTTGCAATTTACCTACATCGAAGTTGTTGCAAATTTGAAATATATTTGAAAGAAGTAAAAAACTCCAACATCAGTTTAATTTTAAGATATCTCTTCTCACGCGATTGTTATTGAAAACTTTCATAATTATAATTAAATGTATGTTCAAAACCAATCGTTAACAATTGGAATTAATTATTATTACCGCCGTTTGTAATAATTTATGCGCAGAGGGATTCCCCGACTAACTAGTTTCACGTTTGTTTGCGCCAGTATTTTATTATTAGAGTTAAATCTTAAATCGCTTATTTAGACATAATTAGAAAAGCAATCGGGCTATATTTAATATTAAATTTGCGTTCGTACTATAAATAAAACTGTTCTCGAGTCGTGGATTACGTATTCGGTCTTTCCAGTATTAAGTTTTTCTTAGGGAAACGATAATTCTGCCAGACACTTATTTGTGATACAATCTGCATTTTTTGTATGTCCTATTTGTTAACCATATTGTCATTTTCTATGATTATATCTAGATTTTGTGTGTGTATACATGTTGCTCAGAGCAAGCTCTGTAAAATTATATGTTTTTTTCGTTAACAGTTTGTTCCTTTGTATCTTAAGTCTTTACTGCTTGAGGTTAATTACTACGACTCATAAGGTAGTGCCCTCGTCTCCGAAACACTTTTTTATAATTACTGCATCTTTAAAATTATCCACGACCCTCACCGACATAAGCTACGGGTAACTGCATCAAAACTATTATAAATTTTTCTAAAATAAATTTGTTGACGACAACAAACTGTATCAATGGTTAACAAAAAATAGAATAAACAACATAATACTAAAAAGAAATTATTATACTTTTTTTTTAAACGATTACTACATTAATAATATGCAATATTATACAATACATTAATAAGCTGATATCGAAAATTTAAGTAATACTTGATGTAAACCTTATAAAACAAAAAATTTAAAAGAATATTTTATTTTATTATTAATACATTTGTTTACTTTGAAGCATAATTATTCAAATAAGTTTTGGTGTAAATACGTTTTTCAAATTATTTATAAATATACCGAACAATAAAATTTAATATAGCATTCATATTTATATTACGTATTCTAAAGCATAAATCCGTACGGAAATTGATATGAATTCAACTAAATCTCCTCAATAAAATGAATAAATAAATTTAAATGATAAGATTAAACTTAGAAAACTGTAGAATGTATGCTAATTTAATTGTAAATATTGCTAGATAACAAAGATCAAAAATACTTACAATAAGTTTCTAAAAACATTTACTTCTTTCTTATAAGCCTGCTTAAGTATAATTAAAGCGATTCATTAAAAATAATTACGTACACGAATGGAATTTAAAACTGCATCTGAGGTAATTTGAGACGTGTTTGCTACACCTACAAAAATTATTAACAGTTTTACGTATTATTGTATAAAATTACATTAATCTCAGTAGACTTTAGAAAAATAATAATTACCACAAATAATGGCCTGGAAAATAAATAGTCACAAATTGTAGTATAATCCGTCTATGCCATATAGTATTGATTGTGTTGTTGGAAAAATCATGAAACACAAGTTTAAGTTCTGCCTGTGTATTGTAATAATAATCAATGAGTAAAATAGCATCAATTGCGCATGGTTTTCAGAACAAAATGATTGTTTATACGTTTTTAAATTATCTAAGAATTTCTTTACTCATATACGTTTGTATTGATATACAGTGGTGAAGGTTATACAAAATTGGCATACGAAATCAAACATGACAATCGGAAGGGTCAGTACTGTATCTATGCCTTGTGTGCGATTGTGCACCAACAAGTACCGAGTTTATCAGAATATTGTATATATTGTAACGTAAATTTTGCATATAATAAATTATTCATAAACTGTCGTGAGTATACACCTTCCATTTTAACTTTGCGACCACACAGACATTCATCAATTGACAATGACCCAACAATGGTGACTCCGACGTGAGTTTCAAACAGGAAATCACCAGCAAAACGCCAAAACTTCTCGTTAACCCTTTGCCCGCTAAAGCTACGTCAGCCAGCACTACGCTTGCGCACACAATCGTTTTGCCTGCCATTGATATCGTCGGTATCAATAAGAAGACCCAGCCATCAGCACCTTTCCAGCTTCATCTCGCACCCAAAGAGTGTTGGCAGCGGTATATGCATTAGGCTTTATTTGTAAGCTGCTTCTCGTTTAGAACCGCCATACGTGGTCTAGTCGTTATACATGTTCGTGTAGCACACATTATGCAAGTGAAAGTTAATATTTTTGGGTTGGAAGTGGGATAAAGGATAATTATCCTGTTTCGCTAGACGCGGTTTAAGTTCAATTCCGAAATATTATGTTGTGTTTAAAATAACTAAAACTGAGTATTTTCACTCAGTATTCGTTTAAGCGGTTTCGAAAAATGTTTCGGACTACAGGTAGACTAGTGACTTGGTAGATTTGTTTTATTGTGACGACCTGCCTGTTTGGTATTTAGTAGAGAGCATTTATATAGCGACACCCTTGTATTGGCGCTTTCACAAAAGGATCATTACGAATCTTCGCTTGCCGACTTCCGATCTTGAAGTTGTTGACTTTAAGCAAAGCCGCTTTCCGTGTGCTCCGACTGGTTTCTTCACTTTTGCAGCCCATTGTTGCCGTTGGCTCGATACAACAGGTATTCATATTATAAAATAAACAAAGTTGAGAACATTACTGAAATTAAATAAAAAGGCTTTAAACTCAAAATTATTTTACACTGTTGCTAAATTAATAAGAAATAATAACAAAAATAGAAATAAAAAAAAAGAAATGAGAACTTATTAAAAACTAAAACAGAAGTACAGTAATACCCCGAACTTACACGATAGGTGGGACCGAGCGATTGCCGTGTAAGTCGAATTCGCGTAAGTCGGGGTTCAACTTTGCATTTAAATACATATAAAGTATGTTTAATCGGGACCAGAGTCTAAATAAAACAATGATTTAAAAGAAAATGTTTAATAAAATGTAAGATAATAAAACAATTTACATTGTTATGAATAAAATAACGTAAATCGAAATTATTGTGATGTCGAAGGCTTCATATATTCTAACAATGTTGCCTGACAAGTTTTTCTTCTTCTCACTCAAAATTTCCTCGTAACAGACCAGTAACTTTTTTATTCCTCGTTTTGTAGTAAAAACACGCTCTTCATTAGAATCTATTTTTTCTAAAATTTGCAACCCCTTTTCAATTGAATTGAGACCTTCTGTTAAGTTTGCTATTGTCATTTGATTTTCCGATTCAACTGGGTCTAGCGAATCAGTTTGATCAATGTCCTGCTCATGCTCACGCATTTCTATAAGCTCGTCAATCGTTAGCTCTTGGTTGTGTGAATCTATCAATTCTTGAACATCATCACCATCGACCACTTCTTCAATTATGCTATCGATTTGTACAGAATCTGGGGCTGATTCTCCTTGGGTTTCAGTAGTGAAAAAAATGGACACAGTTTTTCCAGACGCCATTCAAAGTTTTTTGTGAAATCTCATTCCAAGATTGCCCAATAATTCTTACAGCATCTAAAACATTGAATTGCTTCCAAAAGTCTTTAACAGAAAGCTCGTTGTTTTGTCTCATAGCTTCATGTAGATGTGCAAATGATCGCCTCGTGTAGTAAGCTTTAAATGTTTTAATGACTCCCTGGTCCATTGGTTGCAGCAAGCTGGTAGTGTTTGGTGGCAAAATACAACTTTCACGCGTGGATCGAAATTAATTAGAGTTGTGGGAGGATGACCTGGTGCATTGTCAATTAGTAGCATCACTTTAAATGGGATTTCTTTTAATTGGCAGTAACGTTCGACTTCAGGAATAAAATGATGGCCAAACCAGTCTTCAAAAAGAGAAGCTGTCACCCAAGCTTTTGCATTAGACTTCCAAATGACAGGCAAACCAGCTTTGGATGTATTTTTAAGGCTCTTGGATTTTCCGAGCGATAAACTAAGAGAGGTTTCAGTTTACAATCTCCAGCTGCATTCGCACCAACCATCACTGTCAATCGATCCTTGGCGGCTTTAAAACCAGGAAAAGTTTTCTCTTCACGTGCAATAAAAGTTCTTTTAGGCATTTTCTTCCAAAAAAGACCGGTTTCATCTACGTTGAAAATGGTTTGGCTAGTGTAGTCACCTTCGTCTATTAGTGTTTTGAGTTTTTCTGGATAGAGAGATGCAGCTTCTTTATCAGCGCTTGCCGCCTCCCCACTCTCTGCGATGCTATGCCAATTACAACGACTCTTAAATCGGCTGAACCAGCCGTTACTACCTTTAAAAACTTCATTTTTAGCCGCCTCTCCAGCTTCTTCTTTTAGTCTTTCAAAAATCTGCTTTGCTTGAAAGCAGACAGTATTTTGATCAACAGGACAATTTTTCACTCTTACTTGATTATCACACCATGACTGTAAAAATGTTTCCATCTAAACGATAATACCGTGACGCTTGCGGATGATGCTTGAATTCAAAGATTGAGAGTCTTTCACAGCTTCCATAATTTTTCTTTACCTTTTATAATTGTTCGGACTGTTGATTCCGGTAAGTCAAATTTCCTTGCCAATTCACAAATCTTAATCTTTGCTTCAAAGTCTTTAATTATATTCAGTTTACACTCCAAAGACAGCGTTTTTCTTTTCTTGTTAGGCTGAAATGACTCATTTTTTTCTCTTTTAGATGACATAATTAGAAATTATCAGTAAAACACACTGTACACGTAAAGCAATTCCACGCGGAACACGTTCGAACCTGTCGCAAACTGAACATTAAGCGGGCAAGTGGGAGAACCGATGCGCACGCAACCAAAATAAAAAACCGCGTATCTCCGAATTCGCGTAAAACGGGGTAGCGTAAGTCGGGGTATTACTGTAATGTCAAGACCGAAAGAGTTCTTTGAACCAAAAATACTACAAATGTAAATGACATCATCATACAAGGAAAAGTAGAAGAAGCAATGTAAAAACGCCATACCGATAAAATACCTGAGGGCAGTAACAATTATTACCAGGAGAGACTAAATTAGAAATGATCATATAAGAGAAGAGCTTGGCGTGAAACCTATGTTAGAAATAGTAGAAGAGAAACAGCTAGGATAATAGTGTCACTTACAGAGACTAGATCAAGAGAGGTAAATAATAAAGATATAGGAATGTAAAATGATATGAAAGAATAAAAGAGAAAGACAAAAGAAAACTGGCAAGGTATAATACACAAAAATCTGGAAACGAGAAGACTAAACGGGCAACAAGCGAAAAATACAGCGTCGTTATACAAAAGGAGTTGGAAACAAGTGATAAAAATGTGAAAGAGTAAAATTTATGTACATAACCTATTATAGAAAAGAATTAATTCATTAATTAGTTAGAATAAGTTAATTTTGAATCATTGTAGAAATCATCTTACACAGTATGGTAAAAAATTTATTTGATTATTTATATGACACTAACTATAACAATCATTAGTGACGTTGAGCATCTCTGAAGAGATGTTCATAGCCTGGATGGCACTCAACATATTTATCAATTAGCACATTTAAAACTAAACATTCCACGGGAAAAGTTACGTTCATATGTTTCAATTTTTTACGCCAATTTGAATTTCGCGCTGTTTTACTACGGGTTTTAACTTCTCAACGGAGACTTATTTTCTCAGCTAGATACAAAAATTGGGGAAATTTAAGAATCATTATGAATGCTATTAAGATCGTTTTGGAGATACAATCGAATTTTTGAATATTTTTTAATGAGTTTCAAATGCCTGAGTAGCTGAACAAAGCTTTGTGATAATTATATAACCCTGTATCTTGTAAAAATTTTAGTATAATAATTTATAATAAATCAATCTTAACATTATTAGAAAAAACCTATATTAAACGTAATCAATTTTTTTAATAAAATTTTATTTTTAATGAAAAAAATTAAATCGGCTCTTGGATTGGTCTATTTGAATTTGAAAATCTAGTCGTCTTGTTACCGTTTGATCGCGTGATACGTGTCGGGTTTGAACTTTCACAGTTTTTTGTTTATTAAATTGTGTTTTCCAATTGCACTTGCAATTTTCTTTAAACTAAATGTGATTATAAATCGACGGTGAACTGAAACTTCTTTTTGGAACAAAAAAATACCTGCGTGACGTCACAGTTTCTTCTAATATAAGGTATTTACGTACATATTTTATATTTATGCAGTTAATTATTACGTGTGGGCCATAAAATTATGTTTATTAATGTTCTGAACTGAAATTGAAATTAAAAAAACAAAAATTAAGTGTATTGGTTTAGATAGGTTAACAACTAGGATAGCTTGGTGTTCGTTTCTGAGAAAAGTTCGATTAATTGCTAAAAGATAACGCTAGTAGATGTCCCATTTAAAAAAATTATGACACAAGTGTGTGAAGTAAGACTTTTATGCGAGTTTAAAACACGAGCCGCAGGTGAGCCCTTCACACACGTACCTGTAACAATATTTTATCGACGTTAGAAGTAATTTTTCCAAATAGAAACAGTTACTACAACAGAGAAGCGCATTGCCAGGCAACTTTGACAACAAAAATCGTTCAATAATGAAATTCTGATTTAAATTACATTGTACTTTTACACACGATTTTATTTTCTTACGCACGATTTTTTTAAAAGAAGCATTTTATACACAATTATTTATAATTATTGTGCTGATTGTAGATAAAGTTATTTTATTATTTAGAAAATAATGTAAAGTTGAGTTTTACACATCTTATATAAAAATGATTCTTCCTAAGCTGCTTATTTAGTCCTTCTCTAAAGAGCTATTCTTTGCTTGCATTATGGTGTCTTTCTATAATAACTCTTACAATATTACATGATGGCTTTAATACAATTATTATTTGAGTTAAAATAAAATTAAATTTTCTAGGCATTCTGAACAATTAGCGGTACGCACCTTTAAGATGGGTGCACCCAGTCAACTGATAATTATTTAACAAGGAATTAGAGGTCCATATACACCGGCGTGAAATTACAAATGCATTTGAATTTAAAAATTCAATTGTAGCCCCCAGATTTTTTTATATGTTGGTCATTGTAAGTCAGTTGTTCTAACCCTGGCAACAAATGACCCCAAAGTACTTGTGTATTTGTAGTAATAAATATTGTTTATATTACTTATGTATTAAAAATGTTCTTTTGTAAACATAAAGAAGAAAATATAAAAAAATTAGATTCGTGTGCGGAGGCAAAGATTCGACTGAAATAGGACCTCCTGGCGGACCTTAGTTTTAATAAGTAAAATGTGCGTCTTGCGACATCTCGTGTAAACATTGACACGTGTTTAGTTTTAATATTTGATTTGTATATTTTTGTGTGATTATGTTCGTAACAAACAAACTGAGATGGGTTCGTGAAACTCAAATCATTGCTAAGCTCATATACTTTAATTTAATCTAGGACACCGTCTCAGTTTGGTTGTAGCTATTTTTTTTTGTTGGTTCTTGTATTCAACGCGCCCGGTATCGGGGTTAATTTTTGTCCGTTTATTTTTTTGGAAAAGCGGATGCGTTTTAAAGTAAAAATAATACACGACCGACGAATTTCAATAGTAAACCGGACGTAATTTATGTTTCTTATTTTTTTGGATTGTGTCCTTTAAGTGTTTACGTTTTTCCCTATTATTTAGTGAGCATTTGTTGTGTATTTAAAAATTAGGGTGGTGGCTGACAACCCCGACTGTTATTAAGGACCTTTAGTCTTTTGTAAAGGTAAGTGAGAGACATTTTGTTTGGATAACTCTTGAGGGTGCTGGAGTGGCTGATTAACAACATTCCTTATTAATCAAAGACGGTTTTGCATTAGTTAATCTGCAGACAACCGGTGGATACCACGTCTACAGAAGTTGGTTATGCTTCATAATTTTATTGAAGGAGCCTAACGCCTTCCGTTTTTTTTGCACACCTTTTTTAAGAGGAATCCTGGACTTACCTAACTTTCCAAACTCTCGATACCGTCGCTAGCAGGAAACTTTTATTATCGGAGCTGCTTCCTACAGATTACAGTTAAGTTTTAGTATTTAAGGAACTTATTTAGTGATAATGCGTATAAAGCTTAAGTACATATGACATAGAATGGCTTGATTTCTAGTATTTAAGTAAATTTTTATTTGGTGTACTCTCCACAATCGAACGTTTTTTTTTTGACTAGCTCAATAGGGGCTCGGGCGCTTTATTTAGAGCGGTAGACGCGAAAACAAAATGCCTTTTGGGTTTGCGGGAGGTACTTACCCCTTTATTCTTAGTTTAAGTTAAATTTAAATTGCCGTGTGTAAGTGATATGTATACGCAGAGCCTTCTTAGTAGCCTTTTCTCAATTGGAACGTTACTTTAATTTGGGTATAACTAAAGCTTACCTGAAATCCGGCACATTAAATGCAAGCTTTATTTCTTGTTAAGCGAGGCTGCTGCTAACGCACGGAACTATATGCAACAGTCTCTCTATTTTTGTCACATTCTCCTAGTACTTTAAGATTTGTTTGCTGTTGTATTGAATTGTCTGACTTTCTCTTTGGTTTGTGTTTGATTTAACGTATTAGGCTTTAAGTAAAATCTATTGATCTTCTGTTCGTCGGTTTTATTTCTTTCCTTTACTCAGTAGGTGGCCCCTTGTTAGACAGCAGTCTAATTTTTTTGAATTCTTAATGGACCTCCGCGACTCTCCGACGAAGCCGGACGCTGCTGCTCTAACTATTATAAATATTTTATCCTCTACGAACTTAGTGCGCTACATCGATCCGTATATCCCCTTTGTTTTCTTTTTGTTTCTCTAGAGCAGTCGTTATTTGTAAACTACAACCGTTACAAACATTTAAATGTTTGATTAACATTATTTACTAACATTTACATAAGATTTTGGGTTGCTTGTAGTTAGGAGTGTTCTACTCTAATTAACAAAAATAAATTAAATTAAAGTAGTATGTCTAATCGTAAGGTGTTCACTACGTAACGGTGTTAATAATAAACACAACAAAAATAAAGAAAATACAATTTATTGTTATGTGTTTTGTAAAATTAACACGTAGAAAAGTGTAATACGTCTAATTACAATTTCACAAATTACAGTAGTTAAGCATAACTCAATCCGGCTAAAAATTAATCTATCCATCCATTTTGTTGCATCAATGTTTTTCCACAAAATTACCAAAACGTGTCAGTGTGCGTATAATTTTTCAAAGCATTCGGAACGAATATGTAATGACATTCAAAATACAATTACACAAAGCTCTGGGTTCGTTTAAATTTAACCACGTGTGTTGCGTTTATAATGCAAATTTAAATAATTCTCAAAGTTTTACTGGCACTAAATTTAAAAGTTTCTTTAAGAAACAGTACATCCGTTACGGTTGAAGTTATTTATTTCACAACTTAATAATTTTGTGACATCGTAAATTTGAGAGAAAAAATATTATAATTTGGGTTTAATGGCATCGTTACTTGCAAAATGCACAAATAAAAAAATTTGTTTTGCATGAGTGAATTTTAATCATTCTGGCAGGAAGGTCGATGAAATGGTGAAGGAAATGAGTTTATTACGTTATAGAAAAATTGCAGATGCAGCCATTAAAACTTTTAAAAATTCTTAGTCTACGTTAAAATAATTTGTACTAAAAAATATAAAACGTGTTCAGGATAAATTAATAGTTTTTATTGTGATTTTTTTAGAAAAGGGCAATCACATCACATTTGTGTTAAATTCTAATATATTAGATAATTGTACATAAAATTTATTTTAAAAGTCACTTACAGGCACATATTCTAGAGAATAAATTTCCTGTGCAAGAACGTCAAGATAACTCGAAGGGTTTTATTTCATAACAGTTTATTATCTACACCTCATGGTAAAACAACGTACCAATTATCTGCATGTTTTCATATCTTGTTTACTACAACATATGTGTCTTTTTTACATATTTTTGTTTTCGGAGAACTTTTTGAATAATATTGATTGAAATAGAATAAGTTACTATTTCTGAAAACTTTGCTTAAAACAATAAGTTTAATAACTTAAACATCATATTTTAATGCAAAAAATATATAAAAATTCGTTTTAAACCTTGAATTAGCATGAGGAATAAGTTTTAAGAGTAATTATTATTGTACAAGTTGAAGGTTCAAAATCAATCACTAAAGCTAACTAAACTTGAGATACCGTAAGTGTTTTAAACTATCTTTAGTTTCAAGCAATAAAATAAGGATAAATTCGCCTGTAGCTAGGCAATTTAAGTTACATTAGAGCATTCATTCAAAAATCACTTGAAGTTAGAGTTTTCGAGTCTCTATAAGTTGGCTAGTCCGAATTGTGCTTAATCACGGCCCATAATTAAACGTTTTTTTTAATTGTGCCGATGTAACGTTGTAACGTTCATTTTATATTTTATTAATTCCCCCTATTACATTAAAAGATTTCAATGTACACATTTTGTAGTGGAAATCGCATTGTCAAGCGGGTTTTAAAAAGGAGGGAAGTACGATCGACAACATTGACAACAGATTGAGAGGAAAGAATGTAAAATGTGGGCAATCTTTATAGACATAAAGGCGTCGTTTGACAAGATGAAAAGAAAACGAATGTGGAGGTATTTGAGAAGGAAAGGGATAAGCGAATGTTTAGTAGGGGCGATCGAAGAATACTATATTGAAACCAGATGCAAAACGAGAGTGAAAGGTGAAAGGGGGAAGAGATGCCCAATGAGTCCGTGTTTATTTGCTGAATATATAGGTGACATGGAAGAGGAGTTGAAGAAACAACAAGTGGGAGGGGCGTAGTACGGAAGAAAAAAATTGAGTGCTAACGTATGCGGATGACATAGTGGCAGTGGCAAAAAGCGAGGAAAAAATGAAAAAGACTATAAATATATTGATAACGTACTTAGAGATGAAACGATTGGAGAAAAATGTAGAGAAAACAAAGAATTTAAGAAAATAAGGAAGAGAAATGAAAATAAAATAGTAGTGGAAAAAAGAAAACAGAAAAAGTAGACAAATACAGATACCTGGGATACGTTATAAATTGTAAGATAATAAGGAAAAACAGCATATAAAGGAATAGGAACAGAAAGGAAATAAAATGGTGATGCTAGTGTGGAGCATAAGGGGAAAACGTTTGGAAAATATCTTGAGAATAGAAGATGGCTTTTCGATTAAATTGTAAAAAGTGTTACGACATATGGAGTGGAATTATGGGGATGGAAAGAATGGATGGAACTGGAAAGAATTAAAGAAAAATATTGGAAGTGACACTGTGATTAGAAAGATAAAGACCAGGATACATAGTGGAGGAGGAAACCAAGATGGAAAAAATAAGAAACAGACAGGAAAAGGGCAATGAGATATGAGGAGAAGATTAAAAGCAAGAAAAAGAAAGTGATATTAAACGAGAGCTGAAAAGAAATAAAATTCAGAAAGTAAAATATAGAGAAGAGATAAAGAAGTTATATTACGAAAGGAAAGAGATAATAATAATAAGAAGAGAAGGAAGTTTGGTAGAGGTAGAGATAGTAAGGAGGAATGTGATTTGCAAGAGCAGGAAAGAGCGGGAAAAATTAAAGAAGGAAAGTACAATGGGAAATATTGGAAGATAAGGACGTAGGAAAACCAAGATATATAAATAGAGAAAGTGGATTATGAGAAAAAGAATTATAGCAAGGTTTAGAGTAAGGAATAAAGAAAAGGAAAACAAATACTTGTTGAAAGACGAGGATAGAAAATGTAGGATGTGTGGAGAAGGGTCGGAAAGAACATATAAGTAAGGAATGTGGAGAACTGAGACAAGAGGAGAGAGAGCAACGAGAGCTGTTGGGGGAAAAGAGGAGGGGATCAAGTGGAAGTATACACCTCTAATAAGCTCATAATTAGAGTGGAGACTGGAAAGATAGCTATCAGGTATGAAGAAAGAATAGAAAAATCTACACAAAATGAAATCTTAACTTAGTGCTAGAAGGAAGTAAGGAATCAAAAATAAAACACTGATAAGATGAGAGAAGACAGTACTACAAAAATGGAGGATATGCGACGGAAAAAGTAGAAGAATAGGAAAAGAAGGAAAGAGTAAAAGAAGAGAAGATAATAATACGAGATAAAGACACACAGATAAATGAAAAAAGAACAAAAATAAGAAAAAGCCCATACAACAAAAATATATTAGAATAGTTACAAAAGAATTACTGGGATATATATTAAAAGGAAAAAAGTTTAAAAAAAAATAATAGCAAAGTTTAGGTGTCGTAATGACGAGAACGATAACAAATATTGGATAGGAAATGTTAAGAAGCGATCTAGGTTGTGTTGGGAGAGGTGGAAAAATATAAGACATTTGAGAGAAGAGTATGAACAATTAAGGGAAGAAGAAAGAGAAGGGGATGTATTATTAGGAGAGGGTGGAGAATGAACGAATTGGATAAGGGCGGTGATAAAGAGAAGAATTAGAAAAGACAGAAAAATCAAAGTAATTTTTATAGAGTGGGTTTTTTAATTGAGGAAGAAGTGTGAAATTTTTTTTTTATTTTGTTTATGTTTGTTAAGTTTGGTAGATAATCTTGAAACCAAATTCTTTTGTTAATTTGTATAACAAAAAAATAAATACACATAAGAGCAAAATGCGCATCAAGTATTTTTTATTTCGTGTATGCTACCGTACAGAGGTACTTGGCTTTTTATCGACACGAGTGTTAAGCACTTAAAGTTATCGCTTTTGATAACAATAATGCATATAAACATTCACTGTCGTTACAGTTAACTGTTGGCATTTCTTAGTTTATACTATTTGTACGTGTTCTTTATACGGGAAATGTCGTAAGACCTTCATTTCAAATATATATTTACAAACTTAAAAAGCAACATTGACAAACTAAAGAATAATTTTTATATGAAACTTAGACTGTTACAAAAAAATAAATAAACGGCAATTCTCGGTCATCCTGTATGTGGTTGGTACCGGTGGTAACACACTAGACAGTTGTCCTAAATGACGGCCGGCATACAATAACTTTGAAATACCTGTGAATCAATTAGTGAATGTTCTTTTAATTGCTCCAGCAATTGCTTTATTTTAAATTGATTTGTGTGTGGCGGTTTTTATACACAAATTCAGTATATAGTGCGGAATTGGGAATTTAATTGAATCGGATGGGCAATTTTAATTGAATACTTCCAGTCCCATTTCTACATAAATAGTTATAAATCGGGGAAGTTTGCTTGCTAGTTTACCGCCCTGATTGTGTTTTAACTTGGTTTTTTCGGGCGTTTACAATAAACGTGTAGTACTTGTACAATCAACGTTCGTATTCGGTCACCTTTTTTAACCTACTAAGTAGTCGATTCTTACTGGAATATAATAATTAATCGTGTGGGAGTAGTTTTAGGGTTCGGTGGTTGAACAGGATGTAAGCATAAGTGAGGAGACGCTTAGTACGGTGTTATAGACTCTACCAATACGTTTATCCAAGTCCATACACTGAGAAAACGGAGTATAATAAAATAAGTAAAAGGAAATGCTGCAAAACAAATTTAATTAATTGACAGCTTTGCCGTTCAAAACTAAAGGTTTAACAACTGATCTTATTTAGATGATCATATAAGTACTGTCAGTATGAATAAGTTCACCGATTGACCTAATTCTACGTCAGGTTTTTGGAAGACGAGTACGTTAAAAAATGAAACACAATAATTTACCTGTTTTTTAGTTATCTACTTCAGTTTTTTGTTTTTTTTAAGACTTTGACCCTGATAAACCTCTTGCGATAGTGGTTAAAACGTTGGTAACTAAGGTTACTTTATTGACACGGACCAATCTCAACAGATATTTTTGTTTGAACAATTATTCTGCCCGTGGAAATCTTAATTTTTACAACAATATATTGTACTGGGCTACATTTACGGCTATGACGTATAAAAATAATTGCACATTGTTACTGGAGCGCGAGCTAAGGTACTCGCCACTGGTATATTTAGGTAGTTGTAGTTAGCCTGATTGTAAATTACGGTTGAATCAACTACATTTTCGGGTTTGTTTATATCAAAAATAATGTTTATATGAGGAACCACAATTTTTCCAAGGCGCGACTGAATTTTTGAGATCGGACACATACATACAGGGTGTCCCAATATTGCGTGGACATAGAGCTACAGTAGCTTTGTGGGATCAAAAAGTCGAATGGGCTAAACTTACCTATATACTAAAGTGCTTCGTTAAGCCGTGAGAGGGCGTCAAAGTTGAAACAATATTTTTATTTTTTTTAATAACTCGAGAATACTTAGCTCGATTTTTGTAAAATTTGGTTTGGGCACATTTCTATGAAGGAACTACGTTTTTAATAGATATCAGTTTAATTGAATTCCAGGAAGGGTGAAAACCATCCCCACCCTTCCATAAATTTAATGGTAACTTTTTTGGGGGTGGTGATAGTGCTTTACTTTTTTTTTTACAAGAAAGATACATTCATCTGCTGTATTTTTTGTCTCTTACAAAAATGTTGTATCTCTTTAGTTTTTGAGCAAAAATAGACAAATTAATAAGTAAATTTGCAATTATGATTTATTTACATTACAATAAATGTTCAATATGACCACCACCTTCGGCCCCGCATAAATTAATTCGACGCAGAAAATTAAAATTGACTCTTCTCAACAGGCGTTGGTCTCGCAAAGAGTTCGCAGCATGTTGAATCCTACCCCACAATTGTTCATAGTTGTCAATTGGAACTTCGTACACTTTATTTTTCAACATTCCCCAAATGAAATAATCACAAGGATTAAGGTCCGGGGAGCGAGGTGGCCAATGAATTGGGGCATCTTGGCCTCTGCCAATCCACCTTTCTGGGTAATGCACGTTCAAGTAGTTTCTAACAAGATGAGAATAATGAGGAGGTGCACCATCGTGCATGAAAAACATTTCACGACGTAAATTAAGAGGCACGTCTTCTAACAATCCAGGCATACTTTCCTGAATGAAATTCAAGTAATTATTAGCATTAAGGCGATTTGGTAATCTAAATGGACCAATTAAGTGAGTATCAATTATACCCATCCACATATTAATTCTGAATTCCTGTTGAAAATGCCTCTCTCTAACAGCGTGAGGGTTTTCATCTGCATAAACATGCTCGTTATGAAGATTTGTTAAACCTCGTCGTGTAAAGCATGACTCGTCCGTAAACAAAATTTTCATATGGAAGTATGGATCGGCCGCTCTGCGCTCTTGCATCGACTGAGCAAAATGTATACGAGATCCGTAATCAGGAGGTATGAGTTCTTGGACGCACTGGATATGAAAAGGATAAATTAATTGCTCTCTAATAATCCGGTTAACTGTGCTTTTAGACACCCCAGTTTGACGTTCCAATATTCTTGTACTAATTCCCCGATTATTTTGAACAGTTTCGAGAATCTCTTCTTCGACATCAGGAGGTCTAGCCTGTCGAGGTCGCCCAGCATTAATTTTAATGGGTTTTAATCCACCAGTTTCCCGAAGACGCCTCTCAACATTTGCGAAAGTCTGACGGTTCGGAATCTGTCTATTGGGAAACCTTTGACGATATACGCGAATACTCTCGCGACAGTTACCGTTACAAAAACCAAGTACAAGCAACATATCAGTTTGTTCATTAAAAGTGTACTCCATAACAGCCACAAAATTAACGAAATTAACTTATTTCAAATGAACGCCTACAAACACAAAATTAATTCATTGTTTAAAACAAAAACAAGTTGTCGGATATCCGAGCTTGCCCGAAAGTCGTCGAAAGCAACCCGCGTTATTAATCAGAATTCATTAAGTAAATTTTTTTACTCAAAAACTAAAAGAGATGCAACATTTTGTAAGAGACAAAAATACAGCAGATGAATGTATCTTTCTTGTAAAAAAAAGTAAAGCACTATCACCACCCCCCAAAAAGTTACCATTAAATTTATGGAAGGGTGGGGATGGTTTTCACCCTTCCTGGAATTCAATTAAACTGATATCTATTAAAAACGTAGTTCCTTCATAGAAATGTGCCCAAACCAAATTTTACAAAAATCGAGCTAAGTATTCTCGAGTTATTAAAAAAATAAAAATATTGTTTCAACTTTGACGCCCTCTCACGGCTTAACGAAGCACTTTAGTATATAGGTAAGTTTAGCCCATTCGACTTTTTTGATCCCACAAAGCTACTGTAGCTCTATGTCCACGCAATATTGGGACACCCTGTATATTGCTGTGATCGTAATTTGGTGGGTTACAATACAAATATAAGTATTTCTTTTTCTATTTGTTATGCATCTTCCTTGATACTTTATTATTCCTTTTTGCTTTATCTCAGGGTCTTGGCTTCGTTATTGAAAATATGATTTGAATCTTTATAACAAATTTTAATACAAATAAAATAACGTGAAATACAGTTTTTATCTTTAAAATTAAAATCAATATTAAGAAGCATAAACGTTTGAGCGTTACTTAAATTCAAACTCCTCTTTAAATTCCTTTGCATATAAATTTAATTACAACTTAAAAATAAAACCAACCTTAATTACGATTAAAAAAGGTAGGTGTAGTACTAAAGAAATGAATTATTAAATAAGGTTGTAAGTGCATCTATTTTTAAATGACTACCGGTTTCAACACCAAGGTGTCATCATCAAGTCCACTATACTACATTTACAACCAACATAATAAAATTGAAGTTGAATTTTGTTAAACTAACGTTAAATTTTTCTGGTTTGTTGTCACAGTAGATACTGACAGTGACATATAACATTCGGTCAGTATCTACTGTGATAACAAGCAAAAAAATTTTAACAGTAGTTTAACAAAATTCAATTTTGGTTCCAATTACTATTACAAACAAACAAAAATTCTGAATATTTGGCTGGTTACTAATATCAATATGGAAATTTGTATTTATTTTTAACACTGAATAAGAATACGTTTTAAAAAAAAGGTGTTTTGATTTAAAATTTGTAATTTTGAAGTATTTTGAAATCAGATTTTGGTTAGTTTTTTTTGCATCCTGTACAAAATTCCTTCTATTTTAAAATCCCAAAACCGCTTTAAGATATATCTACCCGTTATTTAAAATTGCTGTTTTATAAGGGCTTGCATCTGTCATTTTTTTCAGAAAACCTTAAATATCTCAAAACGACTAGTTGTAGGTATAGGGAACTATATATAAATTTGACTTAGAATTTTACGCGAAATTAAAAAATGCAAAATTTGAATTAAAATAAAGAAGTTGCGACCAACTTCCAGGATAACTGGAAGTGGCAAAAATTGAAAATATTTTAACAAAACAGGATTTATTGATATTAATAACCATCCAAATTTTTAGAATTTTTCGTTGTGTAGTTTTCCGTATAACCATAGCCGGTGTTCCCGGTGGGACACACTGTACATACCTATCCTTATACTATACTATACATAATGGTTTTAATTCATACGTCGCTACGAGCTTACTATCAATATGTTTTTCGTTTACTTTGTACGTATGTTACCGAATTTTATTGAAGATAGGTAAACATGTCTAATATTTACGATATTTTTCTATGGGATAGTACAAGCTTATTAAAGAAACAGTTCAGTATGGAGTACGCAGCGACGCTATGGTGCAATCTGCAAGTTTCAAAAACCCGCAAAACCGGCTTTCTAGTAACATAATTTTAATTATTAAATCCGTAATCCGTAAACAATTCCAATATGGGATTTATTTTCTTCTATTTGCAGCAAAAATTTCAGAATTTACTTCTTTTTTAATATGGAGAAATCCTTTTTATAATTACTTAAACGCCTTATACTTTTTATTTTTACAGTAAAGTGTGTCCTAATTATAAAATTACAAAAAATACAAAAATCGTACTTATTCTTAACAAAAAATTACATTTACAAGCTCAGTTTTGGTTGAATAATAAAAACTGTCAGTAAAGCTCTTCACAAAATTAAAATATATGAATAAATATTAATTAAACTTGAAAAATACAAAACAATCATAAACAAAATTAATTGTAAATCGTCGTCAAAACAATTTTGAGTTAAGAAAAAGTGTAAATAGTTTGCAATAGCATAATTCTACACAATTTAAAGCTCAGTCAGAAAAGTTTTTAGTAGAGATAAACTATAAAATGTCATTTCCATACGTATTCTAAACTTTATAACCATAAAGTTTTTACGATGACAATAAAGCTTAGAAAATTTTATACCTAAACAGTTTTTGTATTATAAGTTATTTCATAATATTGTACAAAAATAATAAGACTCATAACATTATTGTAAAGCGTATAAAAAAGCACCAAGATTCATTTAATCCCGTAAATTATATTAAAACGCACGGATCAATTGAGTAAATTATTTCTATAATCAAGTTATAGCGATGCCAATTTCAATCTAAGTAATAATCATTTACATAAAAATATCACAATTAACAATAAAAACGTCAGACTTTTTCGTTCCGTTTTCTACCACATTTTACTATAATTAACTCATAAATTATGTTAGTGTTTTTCTTCCAAAATAAATTTGAGGGGAAAAAAACACTTACCTCGTTCCGTACATTGGGCGACGCAATCTTTCACAAGTGATCCTTCGCTTATATATTTCTGAAACAAAAATAAAAAAAGTTTGATTTGTTATGCTAGCGGCTACAAACATTTTATTATCAAGCATTTAAAAACTTTTGATATTACTTTTATTCCGCGTTCCTTTCTTAGTAGTTTTACCTTCGAAATCAGTAATAAAAAGGAAAGTCATTACATCCAAAAACAATCTAAAAATCTTTGACTGCCCTACAGTGTTATTGATTATTGTAAGTAATAATAATAATAATTAGTAATTGGCAATAATTGTAATTATATTAAATGTACACTAAAGCTAACAAAAATTAAGATGCCGTAAGTGTTTTAAATTAACTGACACAAATAAGTACTTTAGTTTCAAGCATTAAAAATGTCTTAAATTTTGTTGGATTCAGTGTACTTTACTAGAACAAATTTATTTACACATAATAACAATAGAAACAAACTAAAGAATCTGATTTTATTATAATTATTTTCAAACAGCAATTTTATTTAATTATATTCACTATTGCAAACTACCATATATTATCTTGTATTTCATGTTTAAATTGACTATTTTATTACATTCCGAAGAATACAACATTTTGAATTGCTGGGTAGTTATTCTCGATTAATAATAAACTTTAGTGTAAATGTACTAAGTTTTATTTGATATGCTCGCAGTTACAAACGTTTTATTATCCAGCATTTAATAGCTTTATATGTTACTTTCATTCCGCGTTTGTTTCTTAGTAGTTTACCTTCGAAATCAGTAATAAAAAAGAAAACTCTTTAAATCCAGAATTGCAATCATTAATTTGTGTTCAAACGCATTATTTATGTGTTCATCTATTTAAACTAATGTTTCTAAATTATATTTATTTAGAGCTTAAAGTTTCTAAAAAACCAATCTATATTTTTATTAACAGAATAATTTAGTTTGTGTATAAATAAATATTTTTCGTTTAATTAAAGAAGTAATAAAAATTGTTTAGTAAGTAAGTTTTGTTTGTAACGGTAATTGAAAGAATGCAAGTTTGACATTGAGTGTAAAAAAATGTTATCTATTGAAGTGTTCTCGAAACAGAAAATGTTTTGCGTACAAAGAAACATGTGCATTACATTAGATCAAAAGGTAGATTAAAATAAAAACTCTTTTTCATTTGTTTGTTTGTGCATGCCCGGTCGCGTACGCAAATATCTAGATTTTTAAGTTCATTATTTGGTTACTGTTTGTTTCATTATAAAATTATTTTTTTTATAAAAAATAAAATTAGTTTTCGTTATTGATCCCAAGCCTTCAGATTGACAAACAATTTTTAACAATAAATAAGAAGTTTTTCATTGCTCGAGTTTTAATTAATAATTTATTTATTAAAATATATTGCATAAACCATCGCATATATGTAAATGGCGCCCAATGTCACGTGTGGCACGATTTTAGTTAAAAATCAAAAATTTTGTATATATTTAAATGGCGCTTAAAGAACGTGTAGCGACGTTTTTGTTAAATAAACGTAATTCATTAAGTCAACAACGTGTATTTATAATTATAAATAATTTGTCGTTATTTTAATACACTGTTAAGATGAAACAAATTTGTAAAGAAATTAAACAAAGGAATTTTAAAGTAAAGTTTTTGAAGTTTCAAAGAGATTTGAATTTAGAAAGTTAATTTGTTTGTCAATAAATAAATTAAAAGAAATTTAAATGTAAACATTTAAAATAATTTAAAAGCGTATAAAGTATTGATTTCAGAACTACACGGTTTGAAACGTTTTAAAATGCATCTTTTGTGGAAAATGTATAAGTAAAAGCGATTAAAATACACAAAGTGTACAAAAATTTTATACACAGGGTGTTCAATATTTTTGTCATATTTATATGTGCTTCAAATTTATTGAATTTAAATTTTTATTTTATTTCTGAATTCAAAAACGTAAACAGGTAATATTTTATAAATGTGTATAAAATAAAAATATATACAAAATGGAAACAAGAAATGCAAGAAAATTGAACACGAGCAAGAAATGGAAGTTAATGAAAGTAAAACCGAACAGCAAATAGAAATAAATGATGAAAGTGATGAAGAATAGGTCAACTAACATAATGGAACAAATAGCAATATTATTAAAGAAACAAGAGGACAAAAGAGGGAAAACCAATAAGAGAAAAAAAACAAAAGAAAAACAACAAGAAAAGAAAAGAAAGCAATAAGAGAAAAAAATGCATCAAAATTAAGAAAAGATAAAAGACATAAGGAAAGGATGTGATGGACAAATTCAAGAACAAACTAAATGAAAAATGTGAAGAAGATGAAAAGATGACAACGATGCAAATGGAAATTAAATAGAAGGTGAAGTTGAAAATAAAAATAGAAATGAGAAAAAAATTGAAATTAAAGAAATTAAGAAATAGCAAATTAAATGTTAATAGTGCAAATGGAAATAAGTATACAAGAAATAAAAAGAAAAACAAGTTCAAGAACTACATGAAGATATTGAGAAAAAAATACAATAAACAAGGATATGACAATGAAACAAGGTAAACATTAAAGAGGAAGTTAAATGTGACAATAAAAATAGAATTAAAATAAAAATAAAATAAATAAAGAAGAAAAGATTAAAAATAACAATAAAAAATTAAAAAGGAAATACAAACAAATGTAGAAAATAAAATTGATTATGAAAAAGAAGATAAAAAGATACAGAAACAAAACGAATACCTGCACCAAAGGTGGAAATAAATAACAAACTGAAAATTGAAAACAAAACGAACATAGGAGAAGAAAGAATGGATTATGGAAATTCTAAACAAAAAATTAAATACAGAGCAAGATGAAGATATACCAAAAGAGAAAGTAGAGACAGAAATGGAAATCAAGGATAAAGTAGAGTAAAAGCAAAGGAAGAAAGTACTATAAAGAACAAAAAGATAGAAGATATCATTCAATCAATGAAATTGAAATTATTATGTAGTATTTAAACGGCAAATTGAAGAATTTATAAGAAGAAATATAAAAAAAGCTACGATGAAATAAAACTACGATAAAATGAATAAATCTACGAAGACATATAAAGAAAACTACGATGAAATATATAACAAATATAAAGAAAAAAGTGATGAAAAGCACGCACATACGAAATGGTTATAAACAAAAATTAGTTAAGATTTGAGGAAAGAAATAAGAAACAATCTGTATAAAAATAGGAAAAGTATAGAATGGATTTAAGAAAAGAAACGCTGATCATTGATCATCTAAAGTTAAATTTGAAGAAATAAGAAAAAAAATTAAAATATTGTAAAGATATAAGTGAGTGTAAAATCAAGATAAAGTGAAGAATAAAGCGAAGAATAAAAATTTAAAGTAAGTAATAAAATAATGATTAAAAGTTTTAAAAGTAAACAGAATGAAAACTAACTTGACAAATGTAAATAGTAAGAGTTATTAGGTATTATTTTAATGTTATTTTTATACTATTAAAAAAATAAGAGGGATAAAGATGCAGTGAAAGGTTATTTTTTTAATAAATAAGAATTGGTCTATAAAATCAAAAATAATCAAATAAAGATTTATATTAAAAGTTTCCATTTAAATGAAAGGTAAAATTAAATTTATTTAAAGTTTACAGTTTCTAAAAAAACCAATCTATATTTTTATTAACAGAATAATTTAGTTTATGTATAAATAAATATTTACGGTTTTATTAAGAAAGTAAGTTGTTTAGTAAGTAAGTTTTGTTTGTAGCGGCAATTGAGAGAATGCAAACTTAACATTGAGTGTTATCTATTAAAGTATTCTCGGAACGGAAAATGTTTTGCAAACAAAGAAACGACATGTGCATTAAGTTTACCAAGGTTAAAAGAGTACCAATAAAACAAAACTTAAATGGGAAAGGAAATGAACTGTAAGTGAAACAAAGACATTTTAAATAAAATAATACTGGACGTTGAAGGAGTAAAGGGAGAAAATGGGAAAACGTGTCTCAACTCGAGTTGAAAAATAAGCATTCATTCAACATTTGAAAATTGAGCATGAAACATTTATCATGTTGTGTTCGAACATCTAAGTTCAATAATTTCAAAATTTATATTAAACGTAAAATTACGGTCGGTAAATCTTATAAAGTCAATATCGATCGATTAAAAAAAATAGTGCACTCAACGTGGATGGATTAAAGAACAGTCAACCGGATCATCGTAACGTCGATGACATCTAAATTTGAACAAAAAGTCGGTTAAAATAAAAACTCTTTTTTGTTTGTTTGTTTATGCATGTACACCGCGTACGCAAATATCTAGATTTTTAAGTTCATTATTTTCTTAACTGTTTGTTTCATTATAAAATTATTTTTTTTTATAAAAAATTAAATTAGTTAGTTAAAAAACATACTTATTGCCTTAAGCCTTGATATTGATAAAAAGTTTTTAATAATAAACTTGATGAAACCCCCGTTTAATTAGACGGGACCAGAATAAAATTAAAAAAAAAGTTCCCCCTGATAGACCCCCGTCCCCAAATTTCCCCATTTGCTTCCTATGCTCTATTCTAAGTTAAACCATATATTTGGCTTTGGCCTAGCACCTATACTGGCCGAATCTATAGAGGGACAAAAAAACAGACAAATTTTGAATCTTAGTATATAGATAAACAGTTTATAATTGCTCGAGTTACAATTAATAATATATTGCATAAACCATCGCAATATTATTTTTGCTATAAATAGTACATTACATCAAAGGAAAGGAGTTATAGCAAAATAGATAAGAAAAGACACAAAAGGTCTTCAAAAATATTTTCAAAATTTGATTATAAAACAGTAACCTCTAGTAGTAACAACTTGCAAAATCTTTTAGGCAATCCGAAAGACCCAATAGAAATGTGTGATAAATCGGGAATATATAAAATTAATTGTAAAGATTGTAACCAAGTATATATAGGGCAAACCAAGAGACCTATTGAAACTCGTTTTAAAGAGCACGTAGCACATGTCAAATATCATCGCATAGATAGGTCCAGTGTTGCATATGCTTGAAAATGGCCATAGAGTAGGCGACATTGAATTAATTAAGAAGGTAGATAATAAAACGAACTTGATTCTTATGAAAGTTTAGAAATTTTTAAAAACAGAAATTTGCTTATGAATTATGATGATAACGGTCCATTAGGATTTTCGGAATTATTTAAGCTTATTTAAGAATCAATTAAGTTTAACGATGCGTGATAAGCAGATAGTATATATAAGCTTCCCGTTGTTTTTATTTTTAGTATCGGTATCGCTGATGATGACAGCTTAGCTGTTGAAACACGTGTTCGAGTAAAGTTTTTGGTGTTTTTCTATTGGTTAGTACATTACATGTTATAGTTATTCTCCATTTAAATTTACAAATGCCTTCCATTCTTTCTTATTATACGCCATCTCCTTTGCTTTTTTTCATGTTTTTTCCTTTCTTCTAGTATTCTTCCCACTTCTCCATTTCATGTTTTTCTTGGTCTATCTCTGTTTCTATTTTTTATTATTCTTGTCTTCCATATCTGCTTTACTTGTGCTTTTTCGTTTATTCTTACTTGATGACCCTACCACGCCAGTTGCTTCTTTTCTATAAATGTTAGTGTGTTTTCTACTTTTAGTTCCATCTCTTCTCTTCTATCTCTTTTGTAACACTTTTAATTTTTTCTAGGTAACGGATTTCGACTGCTTGTATTTCGCTTTTTTTTATTTGTCAGTACGTACGTTAATATTGGTCTATACATTGATTTAAACACTTTTACTTTAGTTTCACTTAAAACTTTTTTTTTGCTTTTACATAGAATAATTAATTTGCTTTCTTTATTCTATCGGTAATATTTACTTCCTGTGTTCCTTTCTAGCCCAATAGTTCTCCTAAATATTGAAAGTACTTTACTTGTTCAATTCTTTCTTCTTCAATCTCAATTTTCATGTTTACCTTTTCTTTTCCAATTGCCATTACCTTTGTTTTACTTATAATAATAATAATAATAATAATAATGCCTTTTATTGAATTATACAAAATGAAAAAGAAATCAGGTACATAAAACAAAATTAATCTTAACTTATACTATTGTACAACTCAATAGGGCGAAGTTCAGTTTTATATTGTCAGAGGCAATATAACCTGCTCTTCCACTTAACCCATTTATTTTATTCTCTTTCTCTTTCAGTGCTAAATTCCAATTATTTAAATTTATTGTCCAATTGCCATTTTTTCACTCTCTTCTCACATTTTTAATTATTTCGTTCATAATTATTATAAGTACCAGTAAACTTAAGCTTCCCCCTTGCTTTAATCCCATATTATTGTTTTGAATTTTTTAGATATTTTATATTTCTCATAACTGCCCCTTGGCCAGTTTTGTAGATAATTAAAACAATCTCTTTAAGTTTTGCGCTTACTTGTCTTTCATTAAGCATCCTCCGTGCTATCTATTTGGGTACCGCATCAAACGCTTTCTTTAGATCTAAGAATGCCAAATATATCAAACTTTTTCCTTTTGTTGGTTTCTCTGTGATCTGTTTCATTGTAAATATGTGATCGTGTGCGCTTCTTCCTCCCCTAAATCTACTTTGTTCTTTTCCATTGATTTTTTCAGTTACCATTATAATTCTTTTTTTATTATTTTTTCTAATATTTTCCTAATTCACAATTTTCTTTTAAAAAATAATAATGGTTGAAATTTTGAGTAATGAGAACTCTTTATATTTTTTATTTCTAATTGGATTTGTTTAAATCTCAGAACTTGAAAAATTGGCAACACGCAGCGTGCATGCATAATAAACATTTAAGTAAAGACTAAATAAATTTACAAATTGCTATAAAAACTTGGAGAAATTTAAAAAAAAACAACCTTTACGTTTTTCCATTGATTTTGTAATCGGTTGAATGATAACATTTTTCGTATTTGATAATTTTATTGATTTCATTGCACTCGTTTGAAATTGTCGAAGAAAAAGTATCGATCGATTTATTTTTTATATTACTCGTTTTAACGGCCGACACTTAACAAATGTGTAACATAACCTCGAACTAGAATGAATGCTTTACGGAAAATAACCATGAGTGAGTGCCTGTCACTGCCTGCATTCTACCTTTTACTCCTCGCGGTCTACATTGCCTTTTCTTTTTTTTTTAAATTGCCAGCTTTTCTTCTGCACAAAGTAAACTATCTTTTTTTGACATTATAATTAGTCTAATATTGTTTCTTTTCGTTCACCGAATAATTTTATAACATAATATTTCTTTTACACGGAATGTAAATGTTAGTTTTGCATTTTTGAATGTTACAAACAAAAACTGAACTACTAAACACCATCTTAATTTAAAAATTAAACGAAACATTTTATACAAACAAACAAATTTATAATTTTCGATTTTTTAGAAATTTTACGTCATGATAATTTGAATTTAGATTTAAATAGAAACATTAACTGTACATTTTTAAGTAAACATTTTTTTATTCAAACATAGTTTTTTTTTATTATTTAAAATAGTTTAGCGTGGTTAGAAAGGTTAGCTTTAGTTAGCACATGTAATGCATATTAAAGCTACGAAATCGCGGTTGGATAAATTCCAGGATAACTGAGTTATTTAATTTTTTCGAAACGTCAATTTTTCCAGAAAAAGTGAAACAATGCGAAAACCCTCCATTTTAGACACTATGTATAATGCATAAAGTCTCATTAGAATTATCCAAAAAATCCAAATTTGTAATAAAAAATGGATAGTTCTATTTAAAAAAAAACATAACTTTGGTATGTCGCACATTTATGAAACACCCTGTATAAACAAAAATAATTTTAAAATGTGCAGCTCATTGATTTGCACAACTTTTATTGCAAAAGTCCACCTTTCTCGCATTAATGGGCCACCCTGTATTTTATTCTTGTTTTAAATTTCGTTCGTTCTTCAATATAATCTATTTCTTTAATCCGCGTGGCAACTGTGTACGTTTGCTTTCACTACCGACACGTAATTTCTAAATAATAATAAATAATCGACAAAAAATGACAACGTTGATTATATTAAATGTACTCTATAATCAACAAAACTTTAGACACTTTTACCTGTTTTAAACTAAAACATTAATAAACCAGAATACAGCTTCATCCCTTAAATTATAAATGTTTATAAACCCTCCTTTAAACTTTGTAAATAGACAGCATTGACACAGCACTTCGAATGGCCTTTTCTTAAACGATTTACTTTTGACCAAATTTTTCTTTATTGATAAAAATCTGGAACTTTTATTGTTGAAATCCTCAACAAGATGTTTATTGAAAACATCAACTATGGTCCATAATGTTTTCAATTGCTTAACTTCAGAAAAAGTCGAACATATATAGTTGTGTAACCATACAGGATTTCGAGCTGGAGGGTTTTGAACATCATTTCCAATTAGTAAGTTGACATTTAATTCTCGTTTTAATGCAGATTTTCTTCAGATGTTAGATATAGTGATACTGCAACGAACATAAAACCAATCGAGAGGAGTAGATTTAATAGTTTCACTAATTATATGCAACGTACAATGCATCTATTTTTGTATATAATTTGATTTGAATAAAGAAGATCAGAAACGAAGGTATACGTAAACTAGCCGCCAGACTATCATATTGTATTAAAAGTACTTGAAAATGTGTAAACAAAAATATAAGTAAGTTTTAAAAGAAAACGGCATTGTATTAAACTTGTTTTGTAGAATGCCAAGAACAAGTAATTAAACCAAAAGAAATATGTATGTGTCTCAATTTTTTGTTGTTCTAGGTGTACATTACTAGAATAAATTTAATCCAACATAGTAACAACAATAAAACTTAAAACCAAAACTTAAAAAACCAATTTTATTATCATTATTTTCTAACTGCAATATTATTCAATTCGATTTTAATTAAAAAGTCATTCAAGCAAATAATTACAAATCATTGAAAATTCACATACCTCTTAAATTACATATCGTAGAAAATTTAGAATTCATCCACAATTTCTTGTCTACACACCAAATTCGATTTCAGGTTTACACCAATAAATAATAAATTCAGAAACGATATTAAAAGCTAGATTAAATTTTAAAAGTTAAAGGAAAATTTCGAAATTAAAGTTTTTAATCAAGAAACTAATAACTACTTGAATAATTTAAAGTTTGTGTTAGTTTTATAATTATTGTAATCAGAAAAGTCGTTAATCACCGCATGAGATATTTGCATAGGTTTTCCAGTATAAAAATATTCTTCCTTACAAAATTTATGCAGATAAACTATTCATCGTACTTCCGACATTAACAGAAAGTTAACAGCGAGAAAACGAAAACAAAATTGTGCATAATTTTAAATCTAATGCTTGACGATTTAAATTCTGATATTATCTACAGATACGTTTGGAGTCATACGTTTAAAAGAATTTATTCAAAACCGCTTTAAAAAATTGCTTTTTTAGAAATGCTACTTTTACGTTTAAAATGCTTATAAATCACATGATACGAATAGAGGGGCAGACATAAATATTAATCACGCTTGTAAAACATGAGAGGATTTTTAACATGTAAAAGGAATCATTGTAATGGTAGAATAATTACACGTTTTGTATGTATGCATTTCAAATTTTGATACTAGGGTCAGATGGGGTAATTGTGATAGCAGGGAAGATGTGATAGTGGTCGGTTATTTCTTTATTTATTAAAGAACTAGTAGTGTAATATATTTCACTGAAATAGTTATTTTAAATAATAAAAAAAACAGAATGGAAATTTAATCAATACTAAATTTATGAATAATATTCTATTCAAATCAAACGTATAATTAAGGTAATCAAAGTTTAAGATTTTAAAAACCGGTCTATGATTAATTAATTTAGTTGTGTAAAGAATACTTTCGTTTAGTTGCAATTAAGATTTAATACAAAACGGATGCTGATTTAAGCATTTTAAAAGTGTTGAATGTATGAAACATATATAATATTTCTTAAAATAAGCAGAACGCTGACATTAAAGATAAGCAAGTGGGAGTCAGATTTTGATAACATGTTGGTGTAAGTGGAAATTTACTTAAGGTGCTTTTGTACTAAAACATTAAGTGCAAGAGGGGGAAAAATGAGTAACGAAAAGAACACTCCCAATTTGGTAGTCGAAGAGTTAACGTGTTATTATAAAACTCTTAGTTTGAAAGTCAAGAAGTCAAAATCAAAAGTATAAAATAAGAGTCAATATAAATTTAAATAACTCGACTCGTTCTTAATTTATCAATTGGTTAACATGTAAAAGTAAAAAAATCAACAAAAAAAACTGAATATTTTTAGTAAGTAAATTTTTTATTTTCGTGCACGCATTATAAAAGGGTCGTTAATATTAATATTTGTATTTTTATTGTGAAATGTTTTTCACGATAAATTTGTTGTTTACTAAATTAATAATTTTATTTAAACAAAATTAAAGATCATGAGGTTAAAGTTCTTAATTATTCTTGGAAGTCTCAAAATTTGATAATTTTTTTTAAACTAATTGAGTACAGTCCATCGCAATATGATATAATCAACTTTAATCATGTGAGGTGCGATATATTGAGTTAAAACATATACAGGGTGTCTCACAGCTCCGTATTTAATTTCTTAAGTCCAACAGTATTAAAATAATAACCTTAATTTTGACCAACTTAAAATCAATAACAATATCCAAGAGAAAATTAACAATTAATAGCACTACCTTCTGTATCTTATAAGATTCTTTTTTTATTATACAGAGTGGTCAAGATATGTTTTTTCTAAAATTGTGCTGTTTAGGCTAATTGTACGAACCGTTAATTATTTACTCCATTTCCCCTAACATGGAAAAAAGTTACATAAAAATGAGTAACGAGCAGAAACACATAAAAGTAGTCTCTCTCTCTCTCTCTCTCTCTCTCTCTCTTGATGAAATAGAAGATACTATATTTTTATTTGTAGTCTTTATATTCTCTAAAGTTTACGTTTAGTGTTATTGAAATAAAATGTAACCATAAGTTAATGTATTTCAGTTGCAGAAGAACCCGATGCCGTAATTACCCCAATAAAAAAAGTAGTAATAAAATAGTTCTAAGTTAAAAAGTAGGTTGTGGTATTGGCGTTTAAACTTACCTACCTGAACCTTGTTTACAATCTAACATTTAAAAAAGTATTTAGTGGATTATCCAGTATCAAAAGCATTAAAACACCTAATAGAGGTTTGTCTATTTTCACCGTCTGCAATTTAATCAACCTGTTGAGAACACCTACTTGTTACAGATTTGTTAATGTAGAACACGAATAATAAATTTTAGTTACAAGTCGGAAAACCTTTCCGTAGCTCCATTGTCGCAGAGTGGGTTGCAGGAATGGTTTGTACAGGCTCCTGATGGTGTACCGGGCGCCACCTACATAATCCTAGTAGTAATCTTAGACAGTAGAAAACCCAAGAATAGAACAAACAAACGTGTAGAAACAAAAACACACCAAACGATCATAAAGTTTTTAGATCAAGTGTGGCTATGATTTTGAGATTAACAAGATTTTCATGTTTTTGATAACAAGATGTGTATTGTTGATTGGGTACACGATACATCTAAATCTATCACAAAGCTCGCCCAAACAAACAACAGTGCTGTACCCATGTCTACTCGCTGTTATTGAAAACACTGTTACAAAAGTAAAATTTAATAATAATGTCAAAATCACTTTATTTAAAAACTTTATAATTGCTATTTACAATTATCAAGATTGTTATCTATACATAAATTAAAATAATGCAAAAGCTATCAAATAGAACAAAGCTTAAATTAAAACACAAAAATTAATCACAGTATTGTCACCGAGCATTAATCGGCCCCATAATGCGTTACGCAACGGGTGTATATTAACCGAAAATTTGTATTGTTTTTATCAGTCGAAAGAAACAGTGACGTTTCTTGGATAAATTAAACAGATGGTGAAGGCGCTTTATACGCGTATCATGCATTCGGCAGCGTGAGATTAATTATATAAAACAGACTATAAAGATCCCCGACTTACAAGCACGTAACAAAATAAAATTAAGTAATGTTTCACACGCAAATTTTTTTAATAAATAGTTACTACAAATAACACATTATTTCCAACCATATTTAATTATTTTAATCTTATTTCTAACATAAAATAAACAAAGTGTAAATAAAGAAAAATCTATGTTTTTTAAATAATCAATTTAATTTGTTTACAATAAATCGATTATGTCGTAAACGTTTTACCAGTTTCGTCTTGACTATCGTGTTTATACTGTTTCCTCGATACATTTAAACCGAAATAACGGTCACTTGCATAATTGATGAAGATACGCTGAAGTGTGTTTATTATAAGTAGTAATATTATTACCAAAGAACTTAGCATGTGACCCAGAACTCTTGCTTCACGAGGAAACCATTTAGTGCAAATGTTGCCTATATTTTTATTCCTAACAGATGCTTAAAACCAAAAGGTTAACTAAAATCCTGTTGGAGAAAGAACATAATTTTCTCTTACTCTCTCACTTATTTCTTGAAATGCGGGTTTTGGTGAAACTACTTAAGAGAAATTCTTGGCATGTATATAGTACGTATGTTTATACGAAAATATAAAAACTGTTTTTTTTATTTCTTGGCCCAATAAAATTTTACAAATTTAAAGGTCCTACAGTTTAATTCAAAAATAAGTTTTTCAAACAGTTGTTAGATAAAAAAAATGGCTATATTTAGGTATTTGGGATGCACCATTAGATATGATAAAATATAAGGATCAAATAAAAGAATCACTACGCAAGAAAAACAGAATGTTAGGACAAGTATGAGGAATTAGAAAACGAATATTTGGAAAAGAAAAAGTTTTTGTTTAAAGAACTAGTTAAAAGCTTGATAGTGTACAAAGCGGAGATATGGGGATGGAGCAAATGGGGGAAATTGGAGAAAATTCAGCAAAAATACTAGAGGTGGACGTTAAGACTGGATAATGAAACTTTAAGGTACCTAATAGAAGCTAAAACTTGAAATAATAAGAAATACAGAGACAAAAAGAATTGAAAGCAGGAGAAAGGACGAGGTTCCGTACGAATATGGGAAAGAGATACAGAGGTAAATCCCATAAATGTTGTTAAGCCAACGATTTGACTGGTGTTGCCTAGTCTTTGTCAAGGCACTAGAACGATTGAACTTTGTCAAGGCATTCAACAAATTATTGGTGTAAAACTTGAATAATCTTTTCTAACTTCAGTCAATATCAAAATTTTAAAAAATAACACCTCAATTTTTTTAATTTGAAATAAATAAGTAAAAGACACTAGAAATCGGACAAACAAACATTAAAAAACATCTATGGTATTTGCCTAAAATTCTTTCGCAAACACCTATAGACTGTTTAACAAGGTTAAAAGAAACTGAAGGTTTCCATCAATTTTGACTCAATAATTTTTTAGTTAAAGTTACTTTCACTACAAGAAATAAAAATGAAACTCTTACACTATGAGAAACCACTTCAAAAAGCCTACTTTCATGTGTATTCATTAAATAGAAATTTAAAATTGATTATAACACAATCAATATTTTACAAATCAATAAAAATATAGTATATACTATCATAATAAATAAGTGAGTGTGAAACCGTATCAATAGTCGGCGTTGAAACGGCAGGCAATGAAACGTCTTGACAAAGAACAGGGCGGCGATGAAACGGCGACACTGAAAAGTCCTAAACCCCAGAAATAGACATTAGCCAAAGATCCTAGATAAACCGGCTAATATTGAAGTACTTGGAAGTTTGTCATAAATTCTACAATGTCAACTTGCCAAGCAGCTGCCAAAACAAAATTATCTTAAATAACGTCACAAGTTGCATCTATACAAAATGAACATAGTTCAAGAACTTAGAGAAGATAATCCACCCTGTCAAATTGAATTTGTGAAACTATCACAACACGAATTAACTGCAAACCTATTCTACATTTTATTTAAGTGGCCAGGTTAATAAACAAAATTGTCGGTATTAGAGCGCTGCGCATCCCCAAAATTTTAAATTTTTGAAAAGAACATACTCAATATCCACAAAAAATTAATTAAAGTTTTGGCAAGAATTCTTGGAATTGCAATCATTGGTCCTGTTGTTTTTAATAAACCGCATCTTAACTGGTGAACGTTATTTTGAACTGCTGGAAAATGTTATCGATTCGTTAATTTTTCAATGGTTAGAAAATCAAAGAACAGTGAATGGAAGTCAATTTTAAAATAAAGATTTACTTTATTTCAACAATACGGTGCACTTCCTCATTATATTCAAATAGTTGTAGGATGGTTAGAAGACCGATTTTTAAATCACTGAATTGTCTGAAAAGGGAAAATTGGATGACCTTTAAGTTCACCCGATTTAAGCCCCTTAGATTTTTGCTGCCGGGTTATTTCAAATGTCGTCAAATTCTGCATTGAAAATTGAACAAAAATCTGAGAGACGGCTCTATCATTGTGAGAGATGCTCAAAAAATAGCTTTCGCAAAATTGTGCAGCCAGCTTCTAGAGTCATCGGCAAATAAAGATTAATTCTTTAATAAAAAACTCAAATAACGCTGAATTTGTTGAAAGGTGATTGGAACGTCTCAAAGAGTCAGACGAGTCAATTTTACAACTACTGGATGAGAAAAAATGAGGAAGAAGATGTTTTTGGCGAAATTCAATGTAATCAGTAATCTTTCCAAATTCTTTTTTTACAATTGAAAGTTGAATCATACCAACAAGTTGTCGTTTAACAAAAGAAGTTGAAGCCTCTAACATTAGACGTCATAAGTTTTCTGGTGAACTAAAGGAATGTCTTCCTTTTTGAAATCAATTCAAACAGATACATAAAAATGTTAAATTAAAAAGTCAAGAGTAGTTTCAACGTTTGATTCAAGAAACGACACCTAGTTTTAGAGGCCGCCAGATTGTATAAAATTGCCTAAAAACTAAAGAGAATTACCGGAAGACCGTAGAAAGTCTAAAATTACGTTCTGGAAGAGATGATCTTCTTATTGAGAGTGTTACTTAAACTGGTTTTGAAAAAAGTCACAATCATTAGGAGTTTTCTACCAACAGATTGGAGCACAGTTGAGATCATTAGAATCGTTAGGAGTAGAATTAGTTACGTGTTCTGTTACGTTATACCCTCTAGTAAAATCCTGCCTTAGTATAGACACAATTAAATTGTGGCAAAAAACTTATTTTTATAATAGAGAATTTGATAAAGTTATCAAGAAAAAAGTGGAAAACAAAAACGAATTTATCTATTGACGCCGAACTTTGATTATAAGAAAATCAAAGCAAGATATGTTACTAAAAAGATTATTGTGTACCCACCGCATAAATAACTGATAAACAAAAATGTTAGTATCCAGTGTAAATTCTGTGACTGAGAAATGTCAAAAAGTTATTCTTTGGACATTAGCACAAAATAAGAAAAGTCTTTCTAAAAATGCATGCTGTCATAGTTGTTTTGGCATATTACAAACAGGTGTATAGTTGACGTAAAATATTTGAGAAGAGTTTGAGCTGCGTGGACACTGGTTCTCAAAAGTCGTACATTAGTGTTAATGCAGCAAAAAATATGGATTATTTTTCTGTTAGTTGTGAGCAAGTCATTTGTTGTAATATTTTTTTATTAGAAATAAATTCAATAATTACCAAAAGCATTGTGTTGAAATAACTAATAAGACAGATGGGCCTATTGATCTACTAATTGGTGCTGACATTGTTGGAAAATTATTGACCGGAAAGAAATATGATTTGAGATCAGGGTTAGTAGCAATGGAAACACTATTGGGTTGGACGCTGATGGGTAAAGTTTGAATAAATAACTCGAGTCATCCGCCCTCAACTTCAACGTCCATGCTTTCAAGAGGTTGTGCTTTCGCAGAACTTAGGTAGAAGATCATCTACCGTTCCCGTCAAATTTTGATCTGGTTCGTGCAAAATTCAATATTGTTATAAAGCAGTTAAGAGATTAAGGTTATTATGAAGAATATAAACAAGTTTTAGAAAAATGGCTTGAAGATGAAATAATAAAAAAGTTACAATACAGAAAATTTGGTAAATGAAGGCCATTATTTACCTCATCATCCTGTTATAAAGTTGTCAAGTGCTACTACGAAAATTAGAACTGTATTTGATGTTTGTGCAAGAATGAAAAATTCTCCATCTTTGAACCAGTGTTTTGAGACGGGAATTAATTTGATATACACGATTCCTTAGTTGTTAATTTGATGTAGAATTGGCAGTGTTGGAGTATCTGTAGATATTAAGATGATTCTGGAGAACTAATTGTATATCGTTGTATGTTTTATTTGGGGTGAAATGTAGTTCTCGTCTTTTGGGTGTTGTGATAAATTTCCATTTAAACAATTTTTTCGATGATGGAAATTATTTGAAAACTACAATTTAACGAATGTTAAAAAATTTCTAGTTGATATCTACGTCACAAGTGTGGACACTTTGGAAGAATCATATAAATCGAATGAAGAGGCTAAGAAAATTATGTCAGAAGGTAGACTTGATTTACGATGGGTCTACATTGGTATAGAAATTTGGATTCTTTGATGTTGTCACTTTATTGGATAAAAATAATACGAAGAGTAGAGAAATCACCAAGCGAATGTTGTTGTCTGTGACATATAAACAATTTCATCCTATCGGATTTATTTGTTTAGTTTGTTTTATGGCCCAAACTCATATTGCAGAAGACGCAGATATTAAAACTAGGAAATTCAAACAAGTTCTATATCTTTTTAAGATATGCATCAGTTTTACAATGGTTTTCTACATCACCAGCAGTTGCAAAGAGCTTACATGTACTTGGTGATGCTTCTAAAGACGAATATGCCTGTGTTATTTTTCTATGATCAGAAGATACTTATGGTAACGTAAGAATAAGATTGGTGCACGGACAATTCAAAGTAGCACAATTGAAGAAGATGACTATTCAACGGTTAGAATTGTTCGCAGTTGTTAATAGTGTCGTGGAAAATATAGATGGAATGAACCATTTGTTTATTTTTGGACAGATTCCATAACAGTTTTGGGGTGGATCAAAAATGAAGAAACGTTGAACACATTTGTTTAAAATAGGGTCTACAAGATTAAAACATTCAATGAGAAAGATAAATGGTTTTAGGTTTTTAGTGAGCAGAGTCTTCCATCTTGTGGTTGTTTTCCAAAGAAGTTTGTAGAAGTTAAATGGTGGGAAGGTTGATGAATCCAGAAGTAGAATGGCCAAAAGAATTGTATGTGGAAGAAGAAGATCTGATTCCAGCAGAGAAAGAAATAGTGTGACCAACGATTTGTCTTTTGTAAGAGAAGTACTTCATGGTACTACAGTTAATTTTCTGATTATGAAAATATATTTGTCAAAAAAAAAATGTTTTTATACTCTTAAGTCCTTGTGAGAAATCTCGACAGGTTCTTTATTCAACTTTTTAATCAAAAATTATTAAAAACTAAAAAACTAAGTACGCCACTGAAATTCTTAATAATTTTCCTAAAAATTACGTATCACAATTTGCGACATGTCATTTAAAAATACTTAAAAGAGTGGTCAAAAAATCGCCCCCTTCAATATTAAATTGACGTGTTCTTTTTTTCTTTAAATTTATATTTGTTTAGAAATTATAGCGAATTACAGTAAGTTTTGAAAAACTCACCATGTATACAAGTTTGTAATTACTATGTTTATTATCTCTCGTACAATTCTTTTTTTTTGTAATTATAACTTTTAACCAAATTTAAATTAGATACCACAAAGATTTAAAATATTTAAATTCTCTTTTATTGACTTTAAAGTTTAATTAAGATTGTAAAGCTTTATTCAAGTTCCAAACTTTTCTCAACTTAAAATTAAAGCTTTTAAATGATATGTAAGCATTTTTATCATAAAATAAATACATCAACCCCTTGTTATAATGTTATTTTAAAAACAAAAAGCGTTGGTAAATTTTCATTTTAATTAATTAAATTAAAATTTGTTAGCGTTCGTTATTATTACCGTTTCAATGCTATTATCATTAACAAAGACGCTAGGAAAAGATTTATTTTGGGTTTTACATTAAAGAAAATTTTATAAATGCAAGGGAAATATCAATTAGACAAATTGTTAGGTGGTGGTGATTGTAAATCTGTATGTCAAGAATATTTTCAAGTGTGTGTCTAAATTATTGTATCATTGTAATTAACTAAATGTATTAATAGTATGGGTCTCTATTTGGATGCAAATATATGTGATTTTATGCATTATTCATACAAACGCAACAAATAAATAAAAAGCACGCTAAAAATTAATTAAATAATTAAATAATTAAAATGAAATCAATATTGGAAAAAACAATACTTCTGTTGTCAGTTTCGAAAGCGTAAAATAAAACTTCCTCAAATATGAGGATAATTGAATGAGTTTTTTTTATTTTTATTGTTTTTGATATTTATTTTAGAGCTGTTTTAAAATGTATCAAGTTGCGAGGGAGTTAAAAAAAACAATTAAAGTAAACTTTATTTTTGTTTAGTTACTTTAAAACATTTATTTAACGTGACAATAAACAAACATAATAATTGTCTATTAAATTATGAACAAAATAAGTAAAAAAAGTGAACAAGAACAATTCACATAATACATACAGGGTGGTCAGAAACTGAGGAATCTTTTACTTACGGTTTAGCAAAGTAAATACATTCACGTAATCCCCATTAATCCCCACAATTTCTGACTAGCTTTATTTACACAATAATTTACATTATTTGCTAAAAATATATTTCATTTTAAAAAAATAAATAAAACTAAGTGAGAGTGCAGTTTTTTGGTGTTATTCTGTTGTTAAATACACGCTGCAGTTAGTGTTCCTTTCCTTTGATTAAGTGAGATTATGTTGCACTACTGATCACCCTGTCAAACGAAAAATTTTCATAAATGATAGCTTTTCAGAAATTATGCGGATTAGGTGACATGCATTTTCAATGTACACTCATGAAATTTAAAACTTGGATCCCACAATTTCAGTAAACAAAAGTTTGCACATTATAAAGCGGGCTTAAGGGTATCATTTACAATTCTAACAGCAGGTAGTCTCAGCAGGGGTTATCTTATAGAAGGACATTTCCTAAACAAAATTTTGATTCGATAATTAATCGAGCTATGGTGTTTAATTAGCAATACCTTCAAATATATTCTTTAAAGAAAAAAATTAAGTAAGCAACGTAAATTATATATTTTCTAAAATGTGCTTAGTGTAATGATTTATTCTACAGTCATTCTATAAGATAACCCCTGCTGAGACTACTTGCTGTTAGAATTGTAAATGATACCCATAAGCCCGCTTCACAATGTGCAAACTTTTGTTTAGAAATTGAATGTTCCAAATTTTAAATTTCATGAGTTACAAGCTAATCTATCATAAAAACTTGGGCATCTTGGGTACTGAAATATAGCAGTTTATAGAATTTCAAGCCGTGTACCTACATTCCGGGCAGTAGGTAGTTGATATTACAATTCAAATATTTAGTCCTTACAAAATGTATATTTTATGACGTTTTATTTTTTCTGTAGTTAATATAAAAAGTGAAAATAAAAACTAAGGCAATTCTTATTGTCAACGTATATATTTAGTTTTTTGACAAGAATTTATTACATATATTAAGATACCAAGTTATAGTTTAAAATTAAATGAAAACTTTTTTTTAAATAAAGGTATTACTATATAAATAAATATAAGAAATCAATAATGGGTGTGACCTCCATTATTATTGATACATTCTTGGAGGCGTCTGCTCATTGACGCTATCAAGGTATCAATATAATTAATATTAATCGTTTCCCATGCGGTATCAATGGCTGCAATTAGTGCATTACGGTTTACTGGTATAAAATTTGGCCCTTGTTGTCTTCGGATAACAGCAAGTATTCGAGCCCAAACATTTTCGATAATGTTAAAATCTGGGCTTTTGCTGGCCAGGGTAACAGCTCAAGTTATTTTCTCGTATCCAATTGCGCACAACCCGCGAAGTATGAATAGGGGCGTTGTCCTTTAACAACAAAAATACATTATGAAAATGTTAATTCAACAGATCCCGAACTATTTTTGGAGAAAGTATAGTGAAATAAGAATACTTACTTGTTGGAAAATATAATCTTCGTCTGGATAAAACACTTCGACTGAAGGTTTCATAATAGTTTCCAAAATATCTAAATACGCAGCAGAATCAAGACGTCCATCGATAGCCCAACAAACTCCTGGACCCCGCGCGCTAACCCAACCCCACACATTCACAGAAAAATAACCACTTCGTTTTTTAGGACATATGTGATTATTTTCGTAACGAGTTCCTTCCATTCTAAAAACTTTTAGTGGTCCATCGTTGCGGCTATTGAACGTTTTTTCGTCGCTAAAAATCACTCGATTCCAAAATTCCAAAGGTTCGTTCACATATCGCCTTGCAAATTCCAGACGACGTCTCATATTTTCGTCACTGAGAACTTTTTCGCAGCAGCATTATACTTCTTTATTCCCATCTCCTTTAATCTTTTTTGTGCAGTTATACGGCATCCGAGAAAATGTGTATCTGCTATAGCCCTGAGTATGTAGCAAATGGTTGTTCTGTTACGTAATGAAACAACTCGAGATCTTGAGCACGTGTAGATACTTTAGGTCTACCACTTCCGATGGCTCTTTCCAAAGTGTGTTCAAGATTCCATTTTACTCGGTAATGCCCTACGGTGCTTTTTGGTATATCTAACATACGTGAAATTTCACGCACGCTACGGCCCGCCGCTAATTCCGAAACAATCCGCGCTTTCAAATCAGCACCGAGATGAGGTGGCATTTTACAACACTTGAAATTTTAAACTAAAATGGAATTTACATTTCTTACTTTATTTATTGGTTCACACTACCCCTTCTCAAACAGTAGGTAATTGTTTATTTATTACATACTTCTAATGACCAATGTAACAACCCTTAGAGCAATATGACTCAAAAGCAAGGATATTCTATTGTTATTGAAACTTATTCATAAAGTAAAAGCCATTTCCTTATAATGCTAATGGACAGGATTTTCTTTTAAGTATTAAGATTACAATAGAGGACTTATAAACTTTCGAAAATATCTAATTATAAATATTTACACTGCAATTGCGCTTTTTCCTTAATAATTTCTTAGCAATAACATACACGTTCTTGGTTTTAAGTTGTCATAAATTTGATATGATATAAATTTGTGTTTCTAATATTACATCACAAACTAATCTTTATTCGCCAAAAAATTGTTGCTTAAGTTGTAAAGCTTCGTACACACCTGAACAACAAACCGAGCAACAAACATAACAACGAACCGAAAGTCAAACAGAACGACAAACGATCTTTTATGATTTCCACAATCCGAACAACAAACGGAACGTTTGTGCTGTTCCATAATTATTTTCAGTAGTTTTCAGTTCATATATATTTATTATTGAGAAGAGAAAATTGCGGAAAACAAGAAGATAGTGCCAACCAAATTTTTACGCACAAAGAAGAGTAAAAATTATAATTTACTTCGCTTTTTTTTTATTTTGGACATAATTTTTTTTCTTGCATTCTTAAACACTGATTAATTTAAAACATTTTTCTTCTGTCAACTCCATAATATTACCTAAAACACAACAAACCCACAAAAGGGAGGACAAAAAATAAATAATGTAATTCTCCCGCATAAGTTTGTTCGCCGTTTTGTTTAGATTCGTCCAAACCTGCAAACCGACAAGTCGCGGGAACGCCGCAAACCGTTTGTGGAACAATCAGGACTTGCAAATCTGTTCAAAAATTCGTACGTAGCACCGTCCAAATTAATGTTCCGATTGCCGTTCGGTTCGTTGTTCTGTTTGTTCCTCGGTTTGTTGTTCAGGTGTGTACGAAGCTTTACAATAAGCATATTAATATGAACTATATCTTATGAAAGGAGAGTTATGTAACTATAATTAACGACTTAACGTTACGTTAGTAGATTCCATTTACTATTTACACATATTTTCTTGGAACATTCGATAATTAACTATCGGGATATGATGACCCTATACTTCGCAGGTTGTGCGCAACTGGATACAAGCAAATAACTTGGAGCTGTTACCCTGGCCAGCAAAAGCCCAGATTTTAACATTATCGAAAATGTTTGGGCTCGAATACTTGCTGTTATCCGAAGACAACAAGGGCCAAATTTTATACCAGTAAACCGTAATGCACTAATTGCAGCCATTGATACCGCATGGGAAACGATTAATATTAATTATATTGATACCTTGATAGCGTCAATGAGCAGACGCCTCCAAGAATGTATCAATAATAATGGAGGTCACACCCATTATTGATTTCTTATATTTATTTATATAGTAATACCTTTATTTAAAAAAAGTTTTCATTTAATTTTAAACTATAACTTGGTATCTTAATTATAATTATGTAATAAATTCTTGTCAAAAACTAAATATATACGTTGACAATAAGAATTGCCTTAGTTTTTATTTTCACTTTTATATTAACTACAGAAAAAAATGAAACGTCATAAAATATACATTTTGTAAGGACTAAATATTATGAATAGAGAGTTTAATGATTTTTTTTTAATAACTTACAATAATTAGTAGGTTAGATTTATTTAAAAATAAGTAATAATCAGTCAACCCAAATAACCATGTTTAGTTTTTGATTTAATTTAAAAGTTATTGCTTGTAGACGTTTTTAAATCAAAATTATTTCTAATTTTATTTTGTAAACATTTCCTAAACAAAATTTTGATTCGATAATTAATCGAGCTATGGTGTTTAATTAGCGATACCTTCAAATATATTCTTTAAAGAAAAAAATTAAGTAAGCAACGTAAATTACCTATTTTCTAAAACGTGCTTAGTGTAATGATTTATTCTACAGTCCTTCTATAAGATAACCCCTGCTGAGACTACTTGCTGTTAGAATTGTAAATGATACCCATAAGCCCGCTTCACAATGTGCAAACTTTTGTTTACAGAAATTGTGGTGTCCAAGTTTTAAATTTCATGAGTGTACAAGCTGTCTATCATAAAAACTTGGGCATCTTGCGTACGTGAAATATAGCAGTTTATAGAATTTCAAGCCGTGTACCGTACATTCCGGGCAGTAGGTAGTTGATATTACAAGCAAATAATAAAGGAATACAGAATGTAGGATTTATTACTTTTCTTTAGGCATCATTATGCTACTAACAATTAGCGAAACAATGCAATTTTAATTAAAAATTAAATTAAAGAATTGTTTGAGAAAATTTTCTCTTTTCATTACCAAATTTTAGTAATTGTTATCTAATTGCATATTAATGACCAGAAATATACATATATATTTGACAGTATTATCTCATAAAATTGTAATATAATATTTATATACCGAAAAGTATATGTAATACAATGAATAAAATTGTTAAGCTCTAACTGTAAACATATAACAATATTTTAAGTGATCTCCGGTGTACGCTAATCTGTTATAATGCCAGTGTCCGATGCTGCAATAACCAACAGTTACGAAATTATTTTACCTTTGAATGTACAAATATGTCCCTACTCCATTACGTTCCCTGCGCAACATTCAACTTTTTTCAATACTCTTAAAATAAACCCTTAGAAAATAAAAATTAGCCGCTCGCAACAAAACTCAACACCGCAACCAATTGTTATATAAAAATTGTAGAAAGTGTAATTTACAATAAATTTTGTTTCACACTTTCTGTTGTATAATTAGTATGGAAAGCTATCATAAACGCAATAGCTGTAGACGGCCCATTTTTGATGGTTTTTGGAGGTACCTCAAAAACGGCTAATCGTAGAACAATGCGGTTTTTACTTACCTTATTATTTAAATTAGTTGGTTTGGGACCTCCCCTGTCGTTTCTTTACTTTTAAAGTTAAGAAAACGGGAAAATAGAACCTTATGTATTAGTTTCCGTAGAACCCAATGGCGCACTGAAAATTTAGTTTTTTTTTTAGAAGGGGAAAAAAGGGTTTGTAATATATTACGTAATTGCAAACAAAAATACTATAAAAGATATGAGTTTGTGAGAATAGGAGATGAGGTAGACTCGAACCACTTAGCAATAGAAGTAAGCTTAGTAGGAGAGGAAGAGTGGAAAGAAGAAGATATTACAAAATGGGAAAAATGAAAATATGAACAGAAGAAAGTAAGGAAAAGTATGTAAAAAATAAAAGATCAAGAAACAGCAGAAAAGGGAAAAGAGGAAGGTTAAGGAGTATAATAGAGAAAATGAAAATATGGTGTCAAAGCCGATTAGTGGAATGGGGAATGTGAGAGAACAAAAAGATATGAAAAATGAAGAACAAAATAGAAAAAAAATAAAACATAAGGACAGAATTTAAAAAAAACGCAAGAAAAAAATTAAATATAGAGAAAGGATTTAATATAAAATAAAAAAAATCAGGAATGACAAATATGGAAGTTTGCAAATAGGAGAAAAAAAAAATTGTGCCTAATGTACAAAACCGGAGGTAAGCAAAATGTAAAAAATTACAAGAGTGTAAGCATAACAAAAGTAAAGTACAAAATATATTGCGAGAAAATAAGAGCAAGATGAGATAAAAAGTAGAAGTGAAGAAAATTATACCAGTGGTAGACATAAAAGTACCTTTGACAAAGTAGATAGAAAGAATACTATGGGAGATGCTAAGAAATAATGGGATAAGTAAAGACAAAATAGGGGCAGTATAAAAGATATACAAAGAAACAAAATGTTAAATAAAAGTAAAAGAGAAGCTAGCAAAAGTGTTTTGGGCGGAGAAAGGGCTAAAACAAGAATGTCCACTAAAGCAAATGTTATTCTCTCTATATCTAAAAGACCAAGAGGATAAACTGCGATAACATCAAGTGAGATGAATAAAAACTGGAAAAATAAACCAAAAAGCGTATGCAAGTGATCTACACAAGGATGAAAGAAGAAATGCGGAAAATAATAAATATGACAAAGAGAAAAAGAAACTGGAAGTAAATATAGAAAAAAACAAAAATATTTATATAAAGAATAAAGAAAGAGATTGAAAAATGGGTAGATACAAATATCTACACTGTGTCCACGGATGGGGTATCCTATAGGTAAAAATTTTTTTTAATTTTACTTTTAGCAAAAAATGTCATTCTTGATAAAAAGTTTTACTTGTTCTTAAACCCCATAAAATAATATAAAATTTTTCAAATTCTGTCTCATTTCATAGTCAGTTTTATAAAAACCATAATCTTCATGATTTGAATCGAGCAATAACATGCCATAAATCAAATTACCTCAGAAATGCTACGAACCGCTTATGTAGAATGTAGAAAGAGAATTGAGAGATGTTTTAAAGTTGGAGGAGGATATATTGAATAGATGTTCTTTGTTTACTGTTACTGTTAATTTTTCTTACATAATTACTCTGTATTGTAATTTTTGATAGATACTATAATTTTTCAAATTTTATTTCATTTTATGGGGTTCCAGAACAAGCAAAACTTTTCATCAAGAACGACATTTTCGTTAAAAACTAAAATTAAAAGAATTTTCACCTATAGGATACCCCATCCGTTGACACACTGTAGAATAAGGTACAAGAACAAGGACAATAATCAGATAAGTTATTTAAGACTAAAACCAAGTAAAATTCTAAGGCTGATATGGAGGGCTGAGAGAACGAGTTTTTGGAAAAGATGTGAAAAAGAAGAAATTGATGTTCCAAAAGGTAGTGAAAGGTTTGATGATGTGCGGGGCAGAAATTTGGGGGTATAAAAAATAGGAAAAGTTAGAAATGGTAGAGGAAATGTATTGGAGATAGGACAAGAAAAATTGCGATTTATTTGAAAAATGTTTTAAGAAGAAGAAGAAAGACGGTAAAATTTGGTATGGATGTGAGAAAGAGATAGAATTGAAAAAATAAATCACAAAGGAGAAGAAAGAAAAGCATATTATTGAAGAAGATGTTTCGCGATAGAAGAAATAAGAAGGTTAAGAAGAAAAGGAAAAGAATAGAAGAAGAAATAACAAAGACGGACAAAAATAATCACATTTAAAAAGAAGAATGAGCACTAGAGAAGGAAGATATAATATGGGATACGTGGATATAATAGTGGAAGGAATTTCAAGGTACTTAACAGGGGTTGACAATTTAAGAAAAAGAATGAGAGCTAGGTTTAGACTAGGTAATGAAAAAATGAAAATAAATATTGGATAAAGACGAAGAAAGGTTGCGTAGAATGTGTGGAAGTAATTGGGAAAATGTTAAACATCCAAGGGAAGATTGTGTGGAATTAAGGCAGGAGGAGGAATTTATATAAGTTTGTTTGGTCGAATTTCATTTCTTAATTTTAAAGAACAAATGAAAAATATTTGATACCATCATTGACCATTTAACCTAAATTGTATCTTTAGGGTAGTCATATAACCCTCTTCAATTTGGGACACACTCTATCGGATGTAATGCAATTTATTACAACAAACAAATCAATCAATATAAAAGTTATGTAATACATTTATAAAATTATTCACTTTTTAATAACATTTGTAAAATATGTACTTTAGCTGTTTTTTAAAACTTTGCAAAATTTATTTTCTTTTATCACCTATAGAAAGATAATTTCAAATTACTTTTTCATAAAACCAAAAACAATTTAGAAAGAAAAAATAAGCGTTGTGTTTAAATTAGATTTTTAGCAGTAATAATAACAAACAATAATGGTTTCATCAAATTAAGCTTATCTTTGCATTAGCTTATAGAAAAACAGTTAAAAGGATATAGAAAAAGAAATTAGAAGCACTGGATCATTCTGATTTTAATTTATCGCTGAAATAACACAAAAGCGCTCAAGATTTAATTTTTAGATTTTAGCAATTTTGTTATAAGATAAAACTAATAGAAAACGTGAAACCATTTATATATTTTCGAATTAAATTTAATTAAAACTAGAGGCTTTAAGTAATGAAAATAAATTGTATGCAAGATGTTTCGTTTACAAAGCTCACTAAAAGTTACAGAAAGCTGAAAGTGTTATTAACATCAAAAACCAATTAGAATATCAAATTGCAATTGAAGTGTTAATAATTAAACCTACAAAAGTACAAAGTAACAAATCGTCGACTTTTCATGATTTAATTACAACTGCTTTTTCCATAATGTTGATTGTAAATAATATAAACATCACGTTAATATACAAGAGTTTTTTCATTACAAATAAAAACACTTTGAAAAAGCAATAACACAAAAGTTTACACAGTAAAAGTTCAACGAAATATTTAGAAACAAACAACAACAAAACAAATATAAACGGTTTTGAAACAGCGAGCTTTCAAAACTACAAACACAACAATTTCATTGATTATTAAAATAAAATACTGAAGCATTTGAGCTTCGAACAAAGGATACCGCATCACAATTGAACTTTTACTATGTGTCAAAATAAAATTTAAGTGTACTACCTTAATAAAGATGGGATTACAAAAGATATAAAACGTCTACACTATTTTACGAAAGAGAATTACGTTCTCTTATTAATATCTTAAGGATTACTTTATTACAAGCATTTCTCACAAAGAATTTCAGATTTATTGCTAGTAATGGTGTTTTCATTAAATTATTGTGTTTACACTTTAATGTTACCTTTATAATTAGTTTTTAGTTAATTATAACAAACTTCTAATAGCTTTGTCAGTAATATCGTTATCGCGTCGTGTTTTTGACTTCAAGCACAACAAAATAATAAAAAACGAAAACAACCAAAATAAATCCATAATTAAAAAACATAAAAGTTTAAATACTTTAAACAAAATTTGAATAATTACTCTGTTATTTTATGTCAAAGATTGAGAAAGTATCGTTTTATAATTGTCAAAGTGATACCATTAAATTTAAAATAAAATGTATACGCCAACTTCGATGCCGAATTACAGAAAACACACGTAATTTTGCATCATATTTATATCATTTTATGTCAAAGATGGAAAAAGTATTTTTTGAACAAATTATTTGAAAAGTTATTCAAAACATACAGTTGTTAGGTTTCATTTCCCTAATGTGCCAAAAAACCATTTGATCCACATTTCGAATTACCTAGCGCTTTATAGAAGGACCATCTAAATAATGTTCAATCAATCAAATCAATCAAAACTTTATTGACTGAATATAGTGAATGGTTTTTGGGCTGAGGAATTAAGAAAATTTATTTTTTATAACTTTGTAATTATCATTTACTGACCAATATTCAAACTAAATTTTATTTAAAATCTCAGGGTTTTAATTTCACCGAGTAAACGTAATATGCGGATAGTGTAACTATAAAATTTTTGCGTCATTTCAACATTATTCAGTTATCGTTTACGTTATTTGTGACGTCACGTCTACTGTCTATTTCTAAATTTCTATAATTTTGCTTCCGTTTTTTTTTTAATTTTTCATATTAATAATTTTTCATTCCATGGCCTTCTATATATATTTTTAATTCATAATCAAGTTTTTTACCTTTTGTCTCGCATTTACCGGTACCTCTCTGTAACTGTAATAATTCCAGCTAGTTTTCTGTAATTCGTAAATTAAATTATACGGAATTAATTGCATTTACTTGAATTAACTAGGGAACTGTTCCATTAATCTTTCCTTCTACGTTCTTCTAGCATTTGCTGCGACATAAAATAATGAGTCATTACATTTTGACGTAATCATAACCTTCAAAGCCATTAAATTTTTTTCCAAATAAATCATTTTAGTGTCTTTCGCAGACTGTCTTGGGCCTTGAATTCAGTTTCTACACTATTTTTGCGTAATACACTCTTAGTCTCAAACGGCACATTGATTTGTTAATTTCCTATTGCTAATGACCAATGACCTGACTTAATTTTCTTTAAAACTCATACTAATTCAAATTAAATCTAGGGTTTGGTGCAGGGTACGAATTTTGAGGCTGCTAGAGGATCATAACTACATGATGTTATCAAGGAACATAGACAAATTCCTTCAATTTCCTGACCAGTTGCAAGAATCTTTCCAAACACCAACAATTTCAACACAATTACAAGAATTGAGTTTTAATTGCAAAAAGAAATCATCGTGGGATCACATTTAAACACCTGATTTGGACCCTGGGATACGGAATAAAATTACAATACATACAATGCGAACGTTTAATCAGGAATAATCGATAATTTTAATTTTACCTCCTCTACTCTTTGCAATGACTCTTCAACTTATTTATTTCATTAATTTTTTTTAATGGCACCATCTAATTTTTTACAGTTTTAAGTAGATATAAGCATTCTGTGTTCAGCCTTGTGTCATTGTTGACATTAAAAAACAAACAGGTTAATTTCTCTTTAGTTGCTTTCCCTCTACCTTATGTTATTCCTCTTATTATCTCTTCTATCAAATTCACACTTTCACCTTCCTTCCCAATATTGTTTTTTTCTTTCTTTTCTTTCTTCCCTTAGTTTTTACATTATTTTCTCATATGTTTAATGTTTTCTCATGCTTTCCCACATTATCAATTTTTTCTATTTTGTCCACTTGTCAATATTTATTTTTATTCTCTTTCTCACTTGACATCGTCTTTTTATACTTTTTACGCTGTCCCACTTTAAATATGCTGACATACCTTCTCTTAATATTTTGTTATATCTTCTATTGTACTTTCTTCCTTTCTTGTTTCTTCTTCCTCCTGCTTTTGATTAGCCTTACCTCTTTCTGTTATTTCTTTTATTATACTCCATTCTCCGCTTTTTCTCCTCTCGACCTCTACTCTTGCATGTCCTCCCCTTTCATAATAACTTCATGTCTACCATTTATTTTATTTTCACTTGTCTCCATCTTGCTTGTAGTTTCTTTCATTCCTCTCTTTCTCTCATACTTTCTTTGTACCTCACCTGCGGTTATTCTATTTTTTCCAATTTTATCCCCTCCTCTTCCATGTATGCTAGTTGCTACTTTTCCATTGCCATTTCAATATTTTACTTGTACTTTTTATAATTGTTCTCACTCTTTCCATTCCCATATCTTTGCTCCACTTTTTACGAGTTTTGTCATAGTTATTTTTTACCATTTTTTATCTTCTCCAAATACTGTCTCTCCCAAATCCCACACTTGTCCCTACTATTCCATTACTTGTTTTTGCCAAATTTTGTATTTGTCCTGTAAATGTTAAAATTTCTCCTAAATTGGTATCCAATTAGCAACTTATTTTTCAGTTGTGCGATACCTTTTATTTGGAGAAAGGGCGGACAAAGGTGAGATATCAAAACTCCATGTGATTTAAAATATAAATAGTAGGAAGTAGAATGTGAGAACTGAAGAAAGGCCAAAAGGGCTACAGAATGATTTAAAAAATTACATGAAGTTTTGATAACTACCCTCCATCCGTCCTTTCACCAAATTGGTTTCTACAAGTGAGAGAAAAGCTGCTAATTTGTATTTGTCCTTTATCACTATTATTATATTGCAACATATATCCCATATATTTTATTGTGTTTACCGTTTCTATCTCCTTATCTCTCTACCAACATTTCATTTTCTTACTTCTATTGCTAGCTTTTGAAAAATTACAAATTTTGTTTTATCATGTTTTCCATTTCTTCTTCCTTATCATGTTTTCCTTTTTTTTCCGACCATTACCATATCGTCTGCATATGCCAACAATCCACACCTTCTCCTTTCCAATCACTATTCCCTCACTTGTTGCCCTTTCAAAATCTCCTCTAGGTCGTCCTATTATATTATTCAAAATAACGTTGTATTTAACGGGCATCCTTGCCGTAATCTTTTTTTTTGTCCAAAACACTTTGACCAAATTTTCTTTGCACCTTACCTCCTCATATTTCTTTTATATTCTCTCCATCATATAACTTTTTTTAATCCTTTTCACAGATTTTTCTATTTACATTATCGAATGCTGCCTTGATCACCCAGACCTTTCCTTTTTTTTTCTTTTTTCAGACAACGTGTGTTTTGCTCTTATGACGCGCCTCTATTCTCAGTTCAGATTTCAATAGTTCGCATGATCTTTCGGCTTTGGTTTTAGAAGAACGTCGCTAACTTCAATTCGGATCCGATTTTAGTCTTTTTTACGTCTTGTGAGAGGTAACTTATTTTCCTTACGGTCCAAGGTCGTTGTGGTAAAACGCACTGGAAGCAAAATAATGGGTTCTGTCGATCTTATCAACACGGTTTGGACAAAAAATTTGTTCACTTCTATCTTATGCTTAGTAATTATTAGATTCAGTTTTTCTTTCTGGCTACAAGTAAAAAATATTACTTTTAAACAAATATCCAAGTGCAATTTTTTCTTTAAGCTGCTGAACACCACCGTTTGCCGTAAGTAAAGCATTTTCTTTAAAATAACTGTGTCATGTGAGTAACCGCCATATTGTACTCTTCTAGAACCATCATCTGAGCGCAAATTAATACCTGAACAAATAACCCCTGTTTAATGAGTGGTTTTCTGTACCTTGCTGCTGACACTGAGTAAATTTGGATTATCGCACATAAGCGAATATCTAAGCCGCTGCGTTGACCTTTTAATCTCTGATTATCATCTTCAACATCAGCAAGGCTCGAACTAAGTAAGTGCTTTAGTTTCAAGTTATTTGTTCATGCGAGACCATTGTCTGTAAATTACCATAATTAAGTTTGTATGCATGGTGAGATAAATATAAGTAATCTTTTGATGTAAGTTTATACGCACAGATTGTAAACTTTAATTGCAAAGTTACTGTATGTTTGTTTTGCGTCAGATTAAATAAGTTTACGTCTTACCAATGCATAATTAAGGGACTAATTTGCATTTAATCAATTTTTTTGAATTCGCGTTCAAGCGACAATCGAAGCGCTATCTGAAATTAGTCGTGCGATCGAGAGCTATGTTACGTATGCAACCAGAGCCGCACTATAAATTTTGACTATATCCATCTGGACTATGTGATATCCCCTGCAATATTTACGTGTTCTTGTGTAAACATTTTGTTTTTGTCTATGATTTTGTTTTTTTGTGTATTTTAAAAAAAGGAAGCTTGTGTAAATTATATGATGTTTCTTGAGACAGTTTGTATCGTAAGTTCCTACTACTTGAGACTAATTACGACAATTAGGTGGGTGGCGCCCCAGTTTCGTGAGACCTTTAACTAGTTTCCACGGCCCTATCTACGAAGCAAGATACGGGCAAGTGCTCCGAAAATGTTACAAATACTTGCTCTATGATTGTTCCGGCAACAAACTGTAACGAATATTAGGAAAATATTTTTAATTCAAACTCTTTAAAGTGTATAACTTAATTTTAAACGTCTCGTTTTTTGATTTCGTGAGTGTACGTACAATATCATTCTAAAGATTTAATTTTTAGTGCCTAATTAGTATATTCGTTATTTAATATAACATACAGAAACAGTAATTAAAATGTAAATGTGTAAATTGCATCCAAGAACAAAACGTTTCGAAAACTACAATTATAATTCAAGATGAATGCGCGCAACAAATTTAAAATGGAAATCTCTAACAAATCATTCGTAAAAGATTTTGTCTTTCGTAACCATACAATTTTCTTTATGTTTAATCGACCAAAAACATACAATTTTGTTTTGTATTAAAGCTGATTTTAATGATGTAGGAAGAATTTGCTTGTATTCCGATTACGATTGTTATCGTTGTACGCAATTACTATACTAATAATTTTTAAATAAAAAAGTTATTTGTTTGTATACCTACTTTAGTGTTTCTGACACTCGTCAAGACCATATTTAAACCAAAAAGCTTAATGCACAAACAAAGTTGTTTAATGTAAATATCTAGTTTGTTCATAATACAGTTAAGTTGAAAATTACATACATAGTAGATATAAACTTTTGACAGTGATGCCTAATTTTTAATTAATGTTGACGTAAATATTGTGTGAATTTGCAAACACATTCATTTCATGCTTAATAATTTTTTCATGAATTACAGCACAAATCAACGCCATTGTCGTTGTAACAATGTTGCCATTTTTTTTTTGTTATTTAAATTTGATAAGAATTATTATGCTCTACCTTTTTACTGAATGTTTACTCATTCTCACGAATGTTAAAATGAAACACTGAAGAAAGCAATAAGAAAATTGAGTTACAGATATTACTTTGTTGACACTGCATAAAAGTTTTATGTTTAAAAAAATTTGAATTTCAAGCTTCGGAGAGTGAACGTAAGTTGAAATTTTTCGTTAAAAAATAAGAAAGACAGGAAATCCATCACGAAGTGGGGCACAATAACAAAAACAATTATAAGTGCTGTAATTTCAAGTTTGAACTAAGGGTTAAGGGTCAGTAAGGCTAATGATCCCTTTAATTGGGGTAATTTTTGCAAATCTATTCTTTCAAGGTGCTGGTAATTTAAAGATACCTTAATTACAAATTAATAGAAGTGTATGATTTACAAATATATGTATAAAAGAAATGAGATTTCTTAAAATATCGCAGATTTGAAAAATAAACTCGAAAACAAGATTTCGTTGTTATATGTAATATAGCGAGAATTCGCACACTTTTGAATCTATTTTAGTTTGAAACCAACAAAAGTTAAGAAAAAGATAACGCTTTCAAAACAAACTTTTACTATTGAGTGTATGTGATGCGAATAACATTCAAATAAAAATAAAAGACAAGTTTCAGCAAAATTGTGTAATTTTTTAATTTTTTTATATTTGTAATTATGTTACTTAAAGCTACAATATTGGATCCAAATTGTATGTGCTTATTTGTAAATATTTAGAAACCTACAAAATAAATTACACATTTAATCTGTTTTATTAATTGAACTGCAGGTTTATTTTTATGTTTATATGGTAAATTTAGATTAGAGACGTAGAACGTGAGTCTTATATACAGAGTGATTCAAGAAGCCCGTTGCTTAGAAAACTATCGACTTTCATCAACATGAAATGACTACTGTAAGTGTAACTAAAATATTTTCAAAATGACGGCATTTTCTGATCTATCGGAAATTGACGTCATATTTTTTAATGGACCAGTGCAGTTAGCTCGAAAAGACAACCAAATAGTAAAAAATTAATAACAAGTCGCCACTAAGTGGAATCGCTAAAAAATAATAAGACAAATGATATATCCAAAATTCAAATCTTTTCACTGTTGTAGATAATCAAAAGATCTACAACTTTTGTATACGTAATGTTTTCACATAACCTCAAAATTTTGAGATAGATTTAAAAACAGTATTTTCGTTTTTATTTTTGTTTGTACAAAAAAATTTAAATACCATATTTGATGGAAATGTCCTCTTTATGGCCAAACACGCTGTAATTTTTTTGGAATCAAAATTTTGTTTGGTTTATATTATTACCGAAAAATTAGCCCCCAACTTCTACTGAAAAATCTCAAGTCAAAATTTCAAATTTTTTAAATTTTTAGCTAAGGAAATTATTTGTTGGAATATCTAGTTTTGGATGGTATATTCAAAATTTACAATCCTTTGCAAAAATTTGCCGAAAATTGTAAAAAACTAAAAATCGTGTTTTTGAAAAGTCGTTTTTTCAATAGTGGCTTAAAATGCTATTAATCAATAAAATTCAAAATCAAATTTAAAATTAAATGTTTTATTAATTAATAACATTAATACGAATTATTAAGAAATGCGTATTGCAAAAATCCTTGACAATATCCTCTTTTCCAACCCATAATGGGTAGTGAAAAAATTGAGTTATCTGAATTAAAATTAATTTAACATTTTTTAAACAAATGTTATTCTAATTCCATTATTCACTAACAATTTATATTGACAGTAAATTGGGATTATTTCTGTGCAACAGGGTTGTCAAATCGCGCAATAGAATCTGGCGTAGCAGCTGTAGAAAGAGGCGGAAAACTATGATTTTAATAATTTAAATATTTTTGTACACTAACTGTGGCATAATTGAATTTTTTATTGTAAAATATACTTTTTGTACCCGCTTGGGAAATGACGTTGATATAAGTCTGCAGCCAATCAAGAGGTTATTCTTTCCGCATAAGTTCGTAAAATATAAAAAAAAACCTACACAAATATATTTAAAGTTTATAGTGCCATCTATCCATTATGATAATGACTACAACTGAAAACTTCTACACTTTTATCATGGTAAAGCATATAACTTATAACTACCTGCACTTCTACGTATATCGCAATATCGTGAAATTTTGCCAAATTAACATAAGTAACGTTACTTTAATTTAGATTATGGTAACAGAAAATTTTCATTAGTAATACCACTAGAGGTCAAATTATTTCCGGAAATTTTTTCGAGCTCAGGAATATTTTGAAAATTTCCCGAGTCGCAGACGAGGGAAATTTTCTAAAAATATTCATGAACAAGTAAAAAATTGCGGAAATAATTTGACCTCGCGTAGTATTCGGTAAGAAAATTCCACACCGAAATGTGGTTGAAAAGATGAATAAATTAGTGTCTAAATATTATATATATATATATATATATATATATATATATATATATATATATATATTATTAGACATAGACACTTAATTGAAAACATTCAAAATCCTGCATTTTCGCCATTAAGAAAAGAGGAGGTGTCCGAAGAATATAGAAAACATCTTAGCTTTGTAATTAAAATGTATAAGAACTAAATATTATGTGAACAAATAAAAACCAGTCTTTAAAAAATGGTCTGTTATTGTAAACGTCAAAAAATTTCCAGTATAATTTGTTGTTGGGTACCCCACGAGAAAAAAATTTTCACTAAAATATCTCTGTTGCCATGGTGATCTGTCAAAATAACGTATTTTAATTGGTTCAAAATTATAGGTGTGGAATTTTCAATGATATATTTGCTGTAATAAATTACTAAGTTTGACGTCATCCTATTCTTAACATAAACAGAGTATAGGTATATCAAAATGGTTGCTAATATTTATTAGAGGAATATTTGCTCGATACATAGAATATTGTACAAACTTCTTGCGGGAATATTATTCTAGCATTTGCACTCATGTAGAAAAAGGTCTTCTCAAACTTGATTCGTAAATAACCATTTTTTTTACAATTGTCAAAAAATATGACATTTACGCATTAATTTTAGTGTGATAAGTATGCTCAATTTAAACCGTAAAAAAAATTTTTTTTACTGTGAAAAAAAATCCGTTTTTTAACTAGAGCGCTAAAGGATTAATTTTAAATTCTGACAGGGCCCACTATTGTAACTCGACTCGTTAATAAATGGAGAGAGAAAACGTAGCGCCATCTCTTAGCCGTAAATTAAATCTAACGTTAAATTTTCGATAAAAGTCTGCAATTGTAGAAAAAACGTTTCTATTCTGAAACTCAGAAAGCCTTTGCTTTGCACTCTTAACACAAAAATAACTATTTCATGAATGTCACTTCATTATAACCTACACAACACTCAATATCTAGTGGACATCTAGTTAATTAATAATGTATGTATATCTTGGACATTGAATTGAAGTCCATAAGACATACTTTAAACTACATCTAGGAGATGTATAGAACAAATGTGCAGTGGATATCCATAGTATAACTACTTAGATAAGTTATAAAAATCTCTATCCTTTAACTTTTTAAATTAATTCTTACATAAAAAACGAAATGCGCAGTAGTGATAACTGCTGCTTGTGTAGCGTGTTTTTAATTGAATCGTATGTGGTTTACTTGGCTTTTCTAATCTTAAATGCACTTATTATTATTATTTAAACCTTGAAATTATTGAAAGTGGGGCGATAAATTATTAATTTCTCTCGTCCAAAATATTCACAGCTGTGGAAACGAAACTATACCGAGTTCAAAAAAAAGTAACAACAAGTAGCATGGGCTATGAGATAGCCAGCATTATGGATAATCAAACTGGCAAGAATAATAATTAACTTTAATTTATTGCACCGATATTATTATAGGTTTCTAGTTGATGAGTGCGAGCAAAGATGCGCATGCAGTTTGTCACTTAGTTAAGAAATAAAATTCATTAAACTAGACCTAAGGCTGAATGTGGAAGCCTAATCAATTTCATTTAATACTTTTAAAAACATAATAATGCTTAAAAGTGTATTTAACTGCAATACCAGTAATAAGTGCTTAGCTTATCGTGAAATGTCTAGACTAAGAAAATGGGTTGTGTACAAACTGATAGTGGTGCTTGTGTAAATTGTAAAAACACTTAAAATATGTAAAGTGGTTAAGTGAAGGCACAACATGACCCATTTTGAACGTTTGGTATACCAGAAATGTGGAAAAACTGATTGTGTTGAAAAAAGTCAGTGACCTGTAAATGTAAATTCAACTCTTGATACCAAACAACAATCGCAATTAATATACAAAAACAAAAAATTGGTTTTTCAGTGACATATGTTGATAAATGCTTATTTTTGTAAAAATAAGAAAATAATTTTATTTTCTTTTTAGAGGCCCCCGAAATGAGCCAAGGATTCAGGGACCCATAGGTATCATCTACGTTAATAAAAAAATATATAAAAAATGCACCAGAACGCATCAAATAGGCAAACTCAAGAAAGTAAAATTTGTTATAATTATTATTGAGTGAATAATAAGAATAAGTATATTGATTAATTAAACTAAATTGAGTTTCCTTTATTACCATATTCATTACATTAATATGCCATAGATAAACTAATTGAATATCCTCTAAATATTGAAGATATGTACTGATCCACAGAATAAAAGTATGAGATATACAGTGGACATTGCGAAAGTGTTAAGTATGTGTATCCACAAGATATACTTCTAAACATCCAGTAGATTTATTAACCTACATCACGTGGATGTCCACGTTTGTGACAAATGAATGTCCACAAGATATCCACTGTATGTAGGAAGTTTTAGCTAGACATCTCCTAGATGTCAGCTTATCTAGTAAAGATATCTAATAGATAGGTTTGAGTTGTATGGGAATTAATTAATTTTAATAATCATTCGTTTCTCTATGAAATCATTTAAAACATATTGTTTCCGTACGTTTTCGCAACACCCTAACTCTCAATAGTTCCTATAATCAATTCAATATTATAATTCGTAATAATGTTATTAATTAATGAAACAATTAAATTTTTCGATGATTTTGACTTTTATCGATTAATAGCATATTTTAAGCAACTATTAAAAAACAACTTTTTCAAAAATACGTATTTTTACTTTTTTGCAGTTTGTGACAAATTTTTGCAAGAGAGTGTAAATTTTGTGTAGCTTTATCAGTAGAAAACCCAACAAATAATTTTACGACCTGAAAAATTGTTTGGGCCAGAATAGCGTATATCCACTCTTACTCCGTAAAAATCCCCCTACAATACCCTTCCTACCCCTACAAAATATTTGAATTTTTGATATATTATTTTTCTTATAATGTTTTAGCGATTCCACATGTTATTAATATTTCACCTACATTACGCTATCTGCACTGGTCTATAATAGAATGACTCTATATTTTATGACCAGTAACGTCATATTATCAGGACATTTGTCATAGTTTTTAACATATTGCAGTTAAAAGTTATTTGTTTAATAAATAAATGTAACCTTTGGGTTGTTTATATAAAAAATAATTCCTCAACCTACAAGAAATTAAACTATTCAAGCTGTTCAAATATTAACCAGCACGTAGAGCACTATCGAAACACCAATTTCAGAAAGAAGAAGGTGGTACGATGTTGAAAAAAAATTTTGATACATTTCTGATGGAAGTCAATTCTCGCATTCTCTATTGCATAGACAATGACAGCACAATGCTCCACATACAGTTTGAGCTTTTGGTTTACCTAACCCTAAAGACGAGATAATCTATATGCGAGAATGAATTATCCAAATACAGGAATTATATAGCCAAAAAGAATAATGTCACAATATAATTTTTTTAGTGAATCAGATATCTTTTTTTCAAATGCAGGAGAATTAAATTTCTATTTTCACGTAGGTATGTTTTTTGTGTGTGCAATTGCGTGCTATTAAAATTTAACTGTTTGTGTGTTGTGCGTTTGCGCCAGTGACTTGGATTTCTATCTTCACTCAAAGTTTAAGTGTACAACATATAGTACCGCATTTACTGTAAACGGATTAAGACGTTTTTACTCTGTACGATAGAGCCACCTTCAGGTAAAAACATATTTTATGTATTTCTACTAAATCCATCCTCCACTGAACTACGTAAATTGTCAAAAGTGTACCGTAACATCCAATTAGGCATTTAATAATATATTAACAAGATTATCAACGTATGGAATATACGAGGATAGTCCGATAAGTACTTATTCTCAACATATTCTTCTTTTACCTTGATACGCTTGACCCATCAATGTTCCAACTTCTTTAACACGTCTAAAAATACGTTTTCTCGAGGTCTGCTAAATAGTCTCCTGTGTAGCTCTTCATTCGACACAAATTTCTGCCCGGCGAGTGGCTTTTTCAAGTTCGGAAACAAAAATAAGTCACACGGGGCCAAACCTAGAGAATACGGTGGATGGCGCAACAGTTCGTAGCCCAATTCGACCAATTTGTTCGTGTCAAATCGGCCCTATAATTCGGCATAGTACAGCCATGTGACGGTTTTGCCCTTCACCAAGTAGACCAGGTAAATCACACATGGTTAATCCCACCATTTTCCGACCGATAGAACAGTCCCGCTTTCTTTGGAACACGTTCTCAGTGTGAAGTCCACTGTTTCTACTGTTTTTTGGTCTTTGGTGTGTATCAGTGGATTCATGTTTTGACAACGGTCACAAAACGGCGCAGAAACTCCTTCTGATTGCACTTAAACAGCGTTGAACACTGCTCTGAAATGGTCTCCGGGTGCGCTTTTTGTCTGGAGTGACCAAATACGGCAACTGTCGCGCCGACAACTTTCTCATAAAAGGAATGAAACACTAAATTGCAGCGTCTATTTAACAAACAGAAAACACCAAAAACTGCACCAAAAAACTTTACTCGGACTCCTGTTTCAATAGCTAAGCTATCATCATCAGCGAAACCGATCTTTTAAGATGCCTACTGTCTCGGCTATCTCATTTTGACAGTAGTAGTCTGCGAGAATGAACTACACGATAATCGATTACTCTTGCAATAGTAGCGCCATCGAGCTGTGAGGCTAAGTACTTATTGGGTCGCCCTCGTATACTATGTTTGGGAAGAATTGCGTTTGAAAAGTTTCAAAACATTTCTACAATTATTTCATCAAACCAACGTATCGAAGAAGTTGTAAGAAAAAAAATCTTAATGTCACCCTAAATTATTACTGCCGTCTAATTTTGCACGTCAAATACACTATTAACGAAGTTAATAACAATATTAATAACAATGACGAGACCTAATTTTCCTTAGTGATGAATAACATTAACAGTATCATCGCAATGGCTATGTGAACTTCCATATTATCAAATGTGGTCATATTTTTGTGAAAACACCGATTACGAAAACTATTAACAATATTAAATAAAAAGTCAATCATTTTCGAACACGATGTATTCAACTTTACCGGAGAAATAATAACTCCAGCACTTTAGTATCTAATAAACTTGATAGTTTTTTCAACAACGTTAATAATAAATTAAATATATTTGGAAACAATTTATTATTACCTAGTTGCGAGTATTACGAGTAGTCATTCGGAATAGACACAAGCTGTAAAAGTTTTATTAGTCATAAAGTTTACTGTTTTATTATGCATTTGTGCACGACTTACTTTTTGAATGATGCACTTTGCTCGTGCATTTTCCTTGTATCACTTATAAATTACCTTCTATGTTATCCAAGAATTGTCTTGTAGCATTATCATAAAACTGTCTAGATGTTTGAACTATCGACATTTGCCATGTATTTGGGAATTGCTTTTGTATTATGCATTATTTTCAGTTTTAAATGCAGGTAATGATGAACCCTCGCACCTTTCTCGTTAATACGGTTCCTAATTGTTCAATCGCATAATTTAATCGTTATTAGAAAAATAAAACTACACAAAAATTTGGTTTTTAGTTTTTATATGCTTTATTATAGAACAAACTGTGCTGCAACTATCGCAAGATGAATTAGTATTGTTACCTCGAAGGATTGCCACGTAGTAATCGTTAATCAAATAAATAATGAAGTATAGGCAACGGTACGTTGAGCGTGTGATTTGTGTTGAAAACTAAGCGCCGTATATAATGCAACACACATGTCAAATCAAACTCAATTCCCTGTGATTATTGAAGAATAAGCACTTACGTACGCTACTGTTTCATTCTATTCGGAAATTATGGACATTATGCTCAATTAATTTTTCTAGTATATTTTCAAATACACCCTCTTAGTATACAGGGTGCCCATAATCTATCTCATAACATGGGTAACTTTCTTAATATGCAAAATAGGTAATCGGTTAAATTAGGAAAGTTGGGCAGAATTACAAGCAAAATGTTAAACTTTTTTCAAATTTGACATATGTCTTCAACTTTTTGAAATTTTGTGAAAAACTGAAAACAGTCGATTTTTTAATGTTGTCCTGTTCCACTACTACTTACTTTAGAACTGAACTAAAAATGACATCTTATACATATTTTTACGTAGAATTCGATAAAATTACTCAAAATGTCATAACCCTCTTGATTTTCGAGATATAACACAAACTTACATTTTTTAAATGACAATCATAGTTGGCTGTGATCTTATTAAATAGCTTTTGTTTTGCGATTTCATTGATATAAGGTTCGATATACTTTACACTTACATTTTTTTGTAAATGCTAAAAGTAGTTTATTGATACAATTAAGCTGCAAAATAATACACAGGCAGGCTATGGAAACAAATGCTTCAAACAAAAACCTGTTGAAACAAAAGCCTGTGTCGTCAACTAAATAATTTGATTTACATAAGTAAGTTGTATTATTCACGGTGATTTATTTTAAAAACATAAAATTCTCAAAATAAACAATGTATTCAAATGAAGAGAGAAACGACATGCTTTTTGTTATTATGCTAGCAACAGAAATAGTAATGAAGCCAGTGAAATGTATTTGCAAAGATATATGGAAAGAAGACAACCAGATAAAAGACTTTTTTCCAAACTGGAAAATAATTTAAAACTATACGGATCATTTATGAAACCAAAAGCTAAGCAAAAGTTTAATCAAGAAGACGAAGAAAGAGTTTTGGCATATGTAAATTATAAACCAAAAACATCTACCCGTGAAATTGCAAGTGAGTGTGGTACTTCTACAGAAAAAGCTCGTTTAATTTTAAAACAAAATCGATTCAAGCCGTATAAATTTCATATCGGCAACACCTTGTATCCAGCCGACTCAGAGAGAAGATTAAATTACGCTCGATGGTTTTAAGAGAAACTGACAACGATCCATATTTCTCGCGCAGAATTTTATTTACTGACGAGGCAAAATTTACCAATAACGGTGTATTTAATAGACATAATAATAACTATTGGTCTGAGAACAACCCTCATGTTACTGTTGAGAGACGAGATCAACATATTTTCAATAAATGTGTGGTGTGGCATCCTCGGTAGCAGAATAATTGGTCCGTTCTTTTACAATTACCATTTAAATGGAAGGCGATATTTAGAATTTCTTCAAAATGACTTGGAAGACATGTTAGATGAACTGCCATTAAATGTGGTACAAAATCTTACTCATTTCCAACATGATGGTGCTCCTGCTCATAATTTTAGAGCTGTTTCTGAATATCTTTCGAACGTTTTCCGAGCTGGATCGGTAATTCAGGTCCTATTAATTGGCCGGCAAGAACACCTGATATCACACCTCTCGATTTTTTCTTGTGGGGAACCGTTAAAGACAGGGTGTACAAAGAAAAACCCAATAATGTAGAAGAATTAAAAGATAGAATTAGGTTGATTATTAGAAGAATTCGTCCTCGCAGTTTGGAAAAAGTGCATAGAGAGTGGTTAGAAGATGTCAAATGTGCATATTGGTTAACGGGGGCCATTTCGAACATTTAATATGAACTTTTATGTCTTTTGTACATTATTGAAATAGAACATAATTACAAACCATTAATAGTACCTACTTGTGGTATTATATTGTCAATATAAATTTTTGTTTCAAGTTTAACTAACTTGTAAATCATTTTGTTCCTTAATGGTATCAACAACACAATTTTGGGCATTTAAATAGAAATACAAGAGTAAAGTATATCGAACCTTATATCAATGAAATCGCAAAAACAAAAGCTATTTAATAAGATCACAGCCAACTATGATTGTCATTTAAAAAAATGTAAGTTTGTGTTATATCTCGAAAATCAAGAGGGTTATGACATTTTGAGTAATTTTATCGAATTCTACGTAAAAATATGTATAAGATGTCATTTTAGTTCAGTTCTAAAGTAAGTAGTAGTGGAACAGGACAACATTAAAAAAAATCGACTGTTTTCAGTTTTTTCACAAAATTTCAAAAGTTGAAGACATATGTCAAATTTGAAAAAAGTTTAACATTTTGCTTGTAATTCTGCCCAACTTTCCTAATTTAACCTACACCTATTTTGCATATTAAGAAAGTTACCCATGTTATGAGATAGATTATGGGCACCCTGTATAGTGTTTTTCTTAAATAACATAACCTTCTTTAAGATAGGACATGCTCCTCAGCATCTGTCGAGAATTTCAATAATGTTAGAAATGTTTCATGGTATGGAAAAGAAGATAAAAGAACTTAAATATGAAATAAATGATTTAAAACAAAAAATTAAAAATGAAAAATGATCAAGAGGTAGAACAGTAGACTTATACTACTGTATTAAAAAAGGCTCAACAACAAACAGTTTCTACACAGCTACCAACGTTAGTACCTAGTAAAACCAAAAGCAAAACAAAATTCAGGTAAAACCAAAACAAAATTAAAAAGTAAAATAAATCCAAACCAGTTGAATGTGAGTATAAAAAATATTAAAGAAGGCAAAAATCAACTAGTAATAGTTAAATGCTCAAACAACACTGAGCTTGATGTACTGAAGAATGCAATTGAAACGTCTAACAGTAATTTTAAAGTTGCGATTCCAAAAAAGAAATTGCAGAGAATGAAAATACCATCTTACACTAGCAGTGCTGACAAAACCGAAATAGAAGTAGCAATTGAAACCAATATTCATGGGTGCAACCTGAAAATACGGTTAAAGTAGTGCTTGTCAATAAAATAACAACCAAACATTGTGCAGCAGTGTTCTTGGAATGTTCACCGAGGTTTTATCATAGAGCATATAAAGAAGAAAAATATGAATAGGTTGGGACCGTTATCGTATATATGAAGACTTACAGATAAATTGATGTTTTAAATGCTAATGATATTTTCACAAAAGCATAACCTGCACTAAAGATAATATACAGGGTTGCCCATTAGTGCGAAGAAGGAGGATATATCGGAAAATATTGAGGTTAAAAAAAACCTTTTGCAATAAAAGTTGTGCAAATCAATAAGCTGCACATTTTGAAATTATTTTTATTTATACAAGGTGTTTTATAAAGTGCGACATACCATAGTTATGGTTTTTTAAATGGAACTACCCATTTTTTTTTACAAATTTGGATTCCTTGAGAAATTCTAATGTGACTTTATGCATTATACATAGTGTCTAAAATAGAGGGTTTTTGCATTATTTCACTTTTTTCGGAAAAATTGGTTTTTTGAAGAAATTAAATAACTCAGTCATCCTGGAATTTATCCATCCGCTATTTCCTAGCTTTAATATGCATTACATGCGCTTACTAAAGCTGGTTGTTCACTTTTCTAATCTTCAGAGGTTTTGAGTAATAAATTATTTAAATTGAATTTCCTAAATTCATGAATAACTTGATTTTTTCAAATGGCACTACCTTTATTTATGTGCCGTTGAACGTGGAATTTCATAATCATTCTAATAAGAAGGTTGTAGGTATCTAACTCTTACGGTTTTTTGCGGATTTTTGAGTAAGAGTTAGATACCTACAATCTTATCATTAGAAAGTTTATGAGATTCTAAGTTCAACGCCACATAAAAAAGTAGGTGGTGCCATTTGAAAAAATCAAATTATCCATGAATTAGGGAGTTTAATTGAAATAATTAATTACTCAAAACCTAGCAATGTTGAAAAGTGAGCAATCAGCTTTAGTTAGCACATGTAATGCATATTAAAGCTACGAAATCGTGGATGGATAAATTCCAGGATTACTGAGTTATAATTTTTTTTTTAAAAGTCAATTTCCTATAATTGTACTTTAGGTAAAGTGCTCGGAATTGCTTCAAATTTTTACCAGTGATAGCTCTTGGTCTACTGATCATAAATATGCAATAAAATTTTGTCGCTCTCAAAAACAGAATTTTTTAAAAATAATTTTCGAAAAAATTTTGAAAATTTTTGGGTCGGTTTTTTTTGCATTTTTGCACGTTTCAGACAATTCTAAGACTTTTACTTTTCAGTGAGAAAAAACTTTGGAGACAATTATATAAAATCAAATTGCATATCAAAATCGTCAGGGTCTTCTCCTTCTTCAGTCTCGATCGGTGGAACAAGCATGGCTGGGTCGTACAGGTCTCGGGCAAGCATGAAGAATAGAATCAGTGGGTCTTGATTCAAAGATTTGACCATCTTGAGGAAAATATACCGGGCGAGATATCCTCCCAGGAAGGTCTTCTGCTGGTTAGCATAGGGGCCGCTCGCTTTGGCGTGTCGCCTAGAATAGTGGAGTTGGTTAGGTTGGGTTAGGTTAGGTTAGATTAGGTTAGGTTACCATGTGGACTCGATTGAGTTGGTGTGGACTCCGGTTTCGAGGTCCTTGAAATGGAGGGAGTGGTTCACCTGCAGGTTGGTGTAGTTGGGGTGGTCGGTGAGCCCGGAATACCCTTTCCAGCAATCGGAATAAATGGTGGTTCCCGGTTCTATGTATTTTTCAATACATGCCAACAGGGTGTCCGCAGTACGGTCGTTCACGACTTCCATGAACAACCTGCCTAACCCCTTTCAATTCCCCATACACCCAAGCTCCGTCGACATTTCACACTTTTCTTTTTGGTTGTCGGGGTGAACGGTGTTGGTTGGTAGGTTACAGTTATTACAATTTTCTTCTTAAAAAATTACATGTTTGCATGTGGTTTGAGGTAAACGCTGTTGGTTGGGAGGTTTGATCGGGGCTGAACGGTGTTGGTTGGTAGGTTACAGTTATTACAATTTTCTTCTTAAAAAAAATTGTCGAATGTGATCCATTTCACAAGAAACACAACAAACCCACCTCCTCTTACTTTCTTTTTTTACTCTACTTCAACTTCCGCGCTCCCTCTGACGTATTTGGTTGGGTTAGAGTTAGGTTAGGTAGCCCAAAAGTTTTTTCTCACTGAAAAATAAAAGTCTTAGAATTGTTTGACACGTACAAAAATGCAAAAAAACCGACCCAAAAATTTTGAAAATTTTTTTGAAAATTATTTTTAAAAAATTCAGTTTTTGAGAGCGACAAAATTTTATTGCATATTTATGATCAGTGGCATGTAGGCTACTTTTGGTAAAAATTTCAAAAAAATCCGAGCACTTTACCTAAAGTACAATTTTTCCGTCAATTTTTCCGGAAAACCCTTCGTTTACGCACTATGTATAATGCATAAAGTTACATTAGAATTTCTCAGGTAATCCAAATTTGTAATAAAAAATGGGTGGTTCCATTTAAAAAACCATAACTTTGGTATGTCGCACTTTTATGAAACACCTTATATAAACAAAAATAATTTTAAAATGTGCAGCTCATTGATTTTCACAACTTTTATTGCAAAAGTTTTTTCTAACCTCAATATTCTATCTATCAACATCTATACAAGAAATATGTCAATTCACACTATACTATATGAATGTAGCCGAAGCAGAATTGATTACAGGTCTTATAGACTAGTAGAACTAAACATAAACCTTGCAAAAAATGTATCAGTAGGTTTTTTTGTGTTATTAGGTAGGTTCCCAGTAATCTACGCTCAATTTTGCAGTTTCCAAAGCCCTATGCTAACTTCAGAAAAACCCAAAAACTGCAATTTTCTTGAACTGTTTTCCATTTTTGGTTCTTAGTTTCTAAACTACCCATTCTGCGCTATAAATTTGTAACAATTTAAGCTTAAGTTGAGATCAGTAGCTCAAACAGTAACGGAGATATGGCCCTTCAAAGATGGATGAATTTTACAAAAAAGTGTTTTTTAGGTATTTCGCTCGTGCACAGAGTAAAGATATTATCGAGAGGAACAACTCTCGTGGAAGGGGAAAGTATGCGCACCTATCCAACACCAGGTGGTGTTGACCCATCTCGCGCATTGGTATTTGCCATGTTCTCAGACTAGAACGGACCCGCCATATTTGAATTTGAAATCGTTTCTTGAACAAAAAATTGTACAATTTTTGGATCAATCTAAATTGTGAAGAATATTGATTTGTTCAAAATATTTCTGTTGGTTACTGACACTATTTTTGGAACAATAATTGGTGTGAAATTCTGCGCATTTATAAGTAAAATATTTGAAAGTAAATAATAAATACCTCACGCCTAACGAAAACGTAGCATATGTACTATGCGTCTGTAAATTTTACAAAAATAAAGTTAAATGCACAGATTAAGCATTGGTTAACCAAAGAACCAATACGTGTGATTAGATTTTTGTCATAAAACATAAAACCTCTCAATTTATAAGACAATTTTTAACACAGTTTACCTGAGTAAGTACAGGTCAACAAATATTCTTCTGTAACTGTCGACGTTTCTGCCAAATGAAAAAAAGAGAAATTCCAAAATTTAGGAAAACTTAGTGAAGCGGTACAAAGAAAAGTTAGAGAAAACAGCCGAAGTCTTGTTGCAACTCAGCTCAAAAAATTGAGGTGCAATATCCTATTCGTGGCATTCACAGGAATGGTCTTCAAAAAAATAATTAATTTTAAGTTTTACAAAACCTAATTCGATTTTTTAACTTTCGTGCATTAATTTACTTCTAAATACATTAATAATAAGTACATACTTGTTGTTTATATTTATTAGATAATCATACATAACAAAAAAGAACAATGCCAGAGTCTGTAATAATTATAAAATGCCAATTGCTCTATTTTGTCACTCTACACTGCCATCAGGCGAATTAAAGTAATTACAAAAAAATTGTTCTGTGAGTTGAATCATTAGTTCAGCGACTTCCACCTTGTTGTGCCATTTTTGTTAATGGGATTTAGTTCCAATAGAACAATGCTGTGTGTTCCTTAATAGTTGTAATGTAATAATTGTAATAAAATGACCTAGCACTATACCAATGCATATTGGAAAATTCCATGTTTCAAATTCCTTTGCAATGTTCTTCCAATTCATGAGTACTTGCTGGCATCTTAATAAAAGTTAATTCAATAGTATATACTCACATATTTGTACTAAAACTTACACAAGGACATTAATCAATTTCTTACCTTAATGTACTCGGGCATCAGGGTTTCTATAATGCTCTCACAAGCATTCGGTACGATCACTCGTTAGAATTAAAATCTCTAAACACGATCCTGAACTTCTAATCTTCAAACATGCCGTTCTCTTGCAAAGATCAAACGCGCCGACGTTGAGTTGTTCCTCTGATAGTATTTATTACTTTGTGACCCGAAGCTGTGGGCGAAGCTACTAAATAAATATTCAGATTTTGCTTAAATTTTCAGACACATTTCCAGTCCAGTAATTTAAATTCCATTTTGTCGTTCTTTCTTATTTTTTTTCTTGGGAGATTAATTTCTTAACTAGTTTTCTTTAGGATTTAACCTCACTTTATTTTTTCGGTTTTATCTGCTAATTTCTTCCTTTACGACTCGTTTTTAATTTCGCAGCGACATGTTTATCATTATTGTTAATTTAATAATGATAAGTTTAACAGATACTTGTTTTTATATATTTATTCAGATGTTCACTAATGTACAAACTATGACATATGTATGTAAGCAACAACGTATATGTGGTTGCATATCCATCTACAACAAATTCGATCCTGAATTTCTAGTCTTTCAACATGGCTGCCGTTGTCTTACAAAGATCCAAACGCGCCGACCTTGAGTTGTTCCTCTGATAGTATTATTACTTTGTGGTTCGTGTTTCAAGCTATATGTCCGCCAATGACGTGTCCTGAGACCCTTTATGGAATATGGCTTTATAAAAAATTACATTAGCTTTCATTTCAGCACAATTATAACACCGCTGTAGGGGCGCGATTTTCCTTAATTTAAGGAAAAAGTTGAAACTTGAAGTTAAACTTTTTTTTTTAATTCTGAAAAAATACATGTCATATTGAACATGAAGTAAACTAACGTAATCCTTGACAAAAAACATAGTTGTAACTCCCAGATCAGTGAAAAAAAAATAAACTTGAAACTCTGTATATGGCTATCTCACCCGAAATGTCGGGTGGTTTGCCTCACCAAAACAGGAGATACGCCCTAGATTTAAAAAGTGTCATTCAAACTGGTTTTCACATTGTTATAATTTTTGTACAGCTTTTCCACATGTGAAACATGTATCCTCATGTGGCGTACAAGTTTCATGAAGCCATCCTCCGCAACGAATACACTGTATCCAATCGTCGTTAGTTTTCGTTTCATGATAGTTCTCTAGACACTCTACGCAATAATCATCTTTGTGTTGACTCTTACTTTGTTGAGGTTCGGATTCACATTTTGAGATCGATTTCTTGGTGTCCTCTATGTTCATTGTTGACGGCTCTTGCTTTCTCATCTTCCTGGCCTTTTCTGCTAAACATACTTCATCAGATGATAAACTGTTTTTGTCGTTTTCATTGATGATTTGCTGAGTTTTGATCCGTTTCTTTGCCCGAGCTTCAATGTCCTTCCTTAAACGTATGGGGTTCATTGCGCGTGGAAGCTTTAGTTAAAATTTCTGCAGATTGCTTTCTTCGTTGCTTCTATTGTTTTTGATGCACATGTACTGGACTTATCTCGGCCAGAAATTTGGAATGAGTTTCTTTCGTAGCGTTGTTTGTTTTAGTTGAAGATCCTGACGGACCAGGCAGAGGTGACTGCCTATGCCGGAGATCATTCTCAGCAATTGGTGCAATTTTTTCCGCTGCTGCAGATGGTAAGGCCGCTCTTACATCGGCAATAGCGTAGATTTGGTCGGGAATTACTGCTGGATCCAACGGAAATATTCCTGTCGCTCTAACTCCGGATAAAGCAATTTTGATTGACGCTGCTTTGCCCCAGGCATTCCTAATTAGCTCCCCCGCTTGAAGGTCACCAATTTTTTGCCCCGGATGGTGTATCATCCACTACCTTGCTTCTTTCTTTAGATGATGCTTCAGTGACTTGAAAAATGATCTGTCGAGGAGCTGGAGCGCTTGGGTAGTGTGACTTGGTAGGCAAATCAAAATAACATCATTTTCTTCGGCATACTCTAGCGTTTCGAAACAGTTCCGGTGGGATGTATGTCCATCCAGAATCAAAATTGTCTTGCTTAGTGGTTTTCTTGGGATGAAATGTTCTTTCAGCCACTTGAAGAACAGCTCGGACGTAATGATTTTGCGTTCATGTAAACTTTCGCACCTGCAGGTAACCTGTCACTAAACTCTTTTTTCTTCCGTACTCCTTTGAAAATTATGACGGATAGAAGAAATCTACCTTCAGCGCTACAGTACGCTATTATGGACACATTTTCGCCTCTCTCGGAAGATAATATCGTATGGACATCTTTGGGTCCTTTGGTTGCAATTATAGGACCAGCTTCATTATTCAACTGAAACCCCGTTTTGTCCATGTTGAAAATGTTTTCGGGGTGTTCAAAAGTTGAACTCAGTATAAACGTCAGAGAGCAAATTAAAAAAGGCATTAGCTTCTTCTCTGTTTATTTCCTCACCCCTTGCGAGTGATATTCCCTGAGATTGTCTGATGCTCAATTCCTTATTTCTCCTCAAGAAAGATGACAGCCAGTCGTAGCCTGCCATGAGGGTTTCACGATTGAAGCGGTGCTGAATTCCCAACATTTCAGCAAACTGAAACGCTAACGATCCTACTGTTTCTTTATCCATTGCAAATCCGGCCTTTTCTATTTTTTGGATGTGTTTAACGAGCCTCTTTTCATTTTCGACTCCCAATAAAGCTTGTGGGCCCAAAGGTAACTCTGCAATAATCCCCGTACTTCTTCTGCGCCGCAATGTTCGAGAAGGTATCCCATAAACGCGCGAAGCTTCATTGATTCCAATTTCTCCTTGATTCAATCTTCTAAGAGCAACTTCCAAATTTTCCTGCGTTCATTAGCGCCGTGGGGTAGCAGTAATCTTCCGAGTGTACTTTATATTTTCTGTAAAAAAACACATTTTGTTACGATCATATTGGAGTACAGGTTAGACGCCCCAGGGCATCTTTACTTTTGTAAAGGTATAGATGCCACACCAGTAAGCTTGAAATTACTAAACAGAAATCAGAATCTCTCAACATAACCTCAATAAAGAACTATTTTGGCCTGAATCACAGCGTATTTAAGATACAAATCTTTTTCAATGCAAAATAACAGCTCAATCGAATCCTTGTTTTCTGTTTGTAAGCAAAAATACGGTTATCGCAGTCAAAATATGGCACTGACTCGACGGTACGGCTTGTAAACAATGACTAAATCCGGAACTTGCTTCGCCCATCGGCATTTGGAGTAACTTAATCACACTGGGGCGTCTATACCGGTGGGGTAACTATCCCGGAGTTACCTTATATATTTCATTTTATTTTGAAGGTATACTTACCTAGGTAGCAATAAAATTTATATTTCATGGTTTTATTTTCCAAGATTTTTATTTATAATGGGTGTTTTTTTTTAAAGAGCTTGAGAACTTTTAAATAATAATACAAGGCAGAAATACTGTTGGAATAAATATTTCATTATTATAATCTGGTAGATAATTTTATAGCATTTATTTTTTAAATATGATTTCCGGCATATGTCCGCCGCCGCTACGAGTTACATAGTTCATTCGATCAGTTCAATTTTTCACTACTTTTTTTACTAAATCTGGCCGTATGGCGTCAATGGTGGTTTGAATATTGGCTTCGAATGTTTCAGAAGTTGCTGGTTTGCTGGCATAAACCAATGAGTTAACATAGCCCCATAAAAAGTAATCGAGAGGGGTTGAGAACGGCGACGAATCGACATTTTGGCGACTTCTTCAACACTTTGCGCTACAGCAGCAATAATCTCTTTGGTGGGCACATTTCTTTGTCTTGTTGATGGTTTTGAATTGAGAAAAGTAAAATTAGTCCAAAAAGAGCCAATAACTGCACGAATTGCCTACTCACTATGGAATTATGTTGACCGTAAAATGGACGAAGTTCTCTATGAACTTCGCGAACAGATTTATTTATTTCAAAGTAAATTTCCACAATTTGAAAGCGTTGTTCTGGCATTAAATGATTCATAATGAATTGCCAAACCTTACTCAACAGAAATGTCAACACAATTTGACATTCTTAACTATCAAACCATAAACAAGAAGCATCGAAACTTCTCATGCAACTAAAAAACACCCATTAGATATTGATTCTGTGGATTCGTTTGGATGTGCAGTTATTAAGGTAAAATAACCTTTTTCATTAGAAAACAAGGATTAACAATATATGGATTAACATTAACAATAAGATGTACTCTCTAGTAGGAAATATACAATAGTGAACTTACACTCGAGTTCTTTCACTCCTGAAGAGTTATAAAAGGACGAAACAGCTGTCGAGTGATTCTCGGTGTTTGTTTGCTATTATACAACTTCTTGCGAACTTACAGCATTATTGAAAGATCGACTTATGTAACTGCTTTTACATACCTGTCGACAAAGTTGCTTAATGCAAACCATTTGCGTACGTGATCGGTAACACGAGTCGACACTAGGTGTCGCAAAACTTATACTTTGATTAACAATAATGGAAATGTTTACTTTTACTTCTTAAACATCTTCTTATCATATCTTTAATTATTACTTTACAGCTTGTATCGTAACAGGAGGAGTAATTATTAGATCATGCAGTGCTCGTTCATTCATTCAAGGGCAAAATTTGTAACTTTGTTGCAGCTCAAAATTTATGGTTTTAACCTTAAATTTGAATTGGCGCCTTTCCCTAGTTCTTTATTTGGAGAAGACGGAATGTATAAGGGAACGAAGTGTTGTACTTTGCTTTTGTTCCACGCACTGAAACCTTTCCATGGGAGCCAGAACATTTGTAGTAGTTGATGGAGGTTAATTGCATCAAAAAGCAATTATCTCTGTGCACGTTAGCTACACATTTAAACATTATAGGAATAATGTAGCAATCGCATTTGACGGCTATCCGGAGGATGGAGTTCTCAAGAGCAGAAAAACAGCAAACCGACTACGCAGATATGGAAATGTAACATGTCAAAATATAATGTTTAAGCAGTCAACTTGCATAAAAGTGCCAAGAGAGAATATGCTCCCCAATGCTAACAACGAACGGAGTTCCTGTGTTCAGTCTTTTAGAATACTGAGATACAAACTAAAAACTCAACAAAGGACACAGACTATGGTATAACCTTGACTACTATCTGTAAAAACCATAAAATTGATAACTGAAGAAGATATAGACCTAATCGTCATCTTGAATGACGCGTTGCGACACCAATTAAATTTACCGCGCTTTGAACCGAATTTTCCGATTGGTGAACCTTTTTTTTTTTTTTTTTTTTTTTTTTTTTTTTTTTTTTTTTTTTTTTTTTTTTTTTTTTTTTTTTTTTTTTTTTTTTTTTTTTTTTTTTTTTTTTTTTTTTTTTTTTTTTTTTGTACGACGAGTGTACACTCATGAAATTTAAAACTTGGACACCACAATTTCTGTAAACAAAAGTTTGCACATTGTGAAGCGGGCTTAAGGGTATCATTTACAATTCTAACAGCAGGTAGTCTCAGCAGGGGTTATCTTATAGAAGGACTGTAGAATGAATCATTACACTAAGCACGTTTTAGAAAATAGGTAATTTACGTTGCTTACTTAATTTTTTCTTTAAAGAATATATTTGAAGGTATCGCTAATTAAACACCATAGCTCGATTAATTATCGAATCAAAATTTTGTTTAGGAAATGTTTACAAAATAAAATTAGAAATAATTTTGATTTAAAAAACGTCTACAAGCAATAACTTTTAAATTAAATCAAAAAACTAAACATGGTTATTTGGGTTGACTGATTATTACTTATTTTTAAATAAATCTAACCTACTAATTATTGTAAGTTATTAAAAAAAATCATTAAACTCTCTATTCATAATATTTAGTCCTTACAAAATGTATATTTTATGACGTTTCATTTTTTCTGTAGTTAATATAAAAGTGAAAATAAAAACTAAGGCAATTCTTATTGTCAACGTATATATTTAGTTTTTTGACAAGAATTTATTACATAATTATAATTAAGATACCAAGTTATAGTTTAAAATTAAATGAAAACTTTTTTTTTAAATAAAGGTATTACTATATAAATAAATATAAGAAATCAATAATGGGTGTGACCTCCATTATTATTGATACATTCTTGGAGGCGTCTGCTCATTGACGCTATCAAGGTATCAATATAATTAATATTAATCGTTTCCCATGCGGTATCAATGGCTGCAATTAGTGCATTACGGTTTACTGGTATAAAATTTGGCCCTTGTTGTCTTCGGATAACAGCAAGTATTCGAGCCCAAACATTTTCGATAATGTTAAAATCTGGGCTTTTGCTGGCCAGGGTAACAGCTCCAAGTTATTTTCTCGTATCCAATTGCGCACAACCCGCGAAGTATGAATAGGGGCGTTGTCCTTTAACAACAAAAATACATTATGAAAATGTTAATTCAACAGATCCCGAACTATTTTTTGGAGAAAGTATAGTGAAATAAGAATACTTACTTGTTGGAAAATATAATCTTCGTCTGGATAAAACACTTCGACTGAAGGTTTCATAATAGTTTCCAAAATATCTAAATACGCAGCAGAATCAAGACGTCCATCGATAGCCCAACAAACTCCTGGACCCCGCGCGCTAACCCAACCCCACATTCACAGAAAAATAACCACTTCGTTTTTTAGGACATATGTGATTATTTTCGTAACGAGTTCCTTCCATTCTAAAAACTTTTAGTGGTCCATCGTTGCGGCTATTGAACGTTTTTCGTCGCTAAAAATCACTCGATTCCAAAATTCCAAAGGTTCGTTCACATATCGCCTTGCAAATTCAGACGACGTCTCATATTTTCGTCACTGAGAACTTCTTTCGCAGCAGCATTATACTTCTTTATTCCCATCTCCTTTAATCTTTTTGTGCAGTTATACGGCATCCGGGAAAATGTGTATCTGCTATAGCCCTGGAGTATGTAGCAAATGGTTGTTCTGTTACGTAATGAAACAACTCGAGATCTTGAGCACGTGTAGATACTTTAGGTCTACCACTTCCGATGGCTCTTTCCAAAGTGTGTTCAAGATTCCATTTTACTCGGTAATGCCCTACGGTGCTTTTGGTATATCTAACATACGTGAAATTTCACGCACGCTACGGCCCGCCGCTAATTCCGAAACAATCCGCGCTTTCAAATCAGCACCGAGATGAGGTGGCATTTTCACAACACTTGAAATTTTAAACTAAAATGGAATTTACATTTCTTACTTTATTTATTGGTTCACACTACCCCTTCTCAAACAGTAGGTAATTGTTTATTTATTACATACTTCTAATGACCAATGTAACAACCCTTAGAGCAATATGACTCAAAGGAAGTAAATTAAACAAGCAAGGATATTCTATTGTTATTGAAACTTATTCATAAAGTAAAAGCCATTTCCTTATAATGCTAATGGACAGGATTTTCTTTTAAGTATTAAGATTACAATAGAGGACTTATAAACTTTCGAAAATATCTAATTATAAATATTTACACTGCAATTGCGCTTTTCCTTAATAATTTCTTAGCAATAACATACACGTTCTTGGTTTTAAGTTGTCATAAATTTGATATGATATAAATTTGTGTTTCTAATATTACATCACAAACTAATCTTTATTCGCCAAAAATTGTTGCTTAAGTTGTAAAGCTTCGTACACACCTGAACAACAAACCGAGCAACAAACATAACAACGAACCGAAAGTCAAACAGAACGACAAACGATCTTTTATGATTTCCACAATCCGAACAACAAACGGAACGTTTGTGCTGTTCCATAATTATTTTCAGTAGTTTTCAGTTCATATATATTTATTATTGAGAAGAAAAATTGCGGAAAACAAGAAGATAGTGCCAACCAAATTTTACGCACAAAGAAGAGTAAAAATTATAATTTACTTCGCTTTTTTTATTTTGGAAATTTCCCGCCCAAATGATGCTAATAGGGACATCATTTTTTTCTTGCATTCTTAAACACTGATTAATTTAAAACATTTTCTTCTGTCAACTCCATAATATTACCTAAAACACAACAAACCCACAAAGGGAGGACAAAAATAAATAATTTAATTCTCCCGCATAAGTTTGTTCGCCGTTTTGTTTAGATTCGTCCAAACCTGCAAACGCATTCGCGCGCATTTTCTTTGATGTCGGAGAAAAAACCGACAAGTTGCGGGAACGCCGCAAACCGTTCGTGGAACAATCAGGACTTGCGAATCTGTTCTAAAATTCGTACGTAGCACCGTCCAAATTAATGTTCCGATTGCCGTTCGGTTCGTTGTTCTGTTTGTTCCTCGGTTTGTTGTTCAGGTGTGTACGAAGCTTTACAATAAGCATATTAATATGAACTATATCTTATGAAAGGAGAGTTATGTAACTATAATTAACGACTTAACGTTACGTTAGTAGATTCCATTTACTATTTACACATATTTTCTTGGAACATTCGATAATTAACTATCGGGATATGATGACCCTATACTTCGCAGGTTGTGCGCAACTGGATACAAGCAAATAACTTGGAGCTGTTACCCTGGCCAGCAAAAGCCCAGATTTTAACATTATCGAAAATGTTTGGGCTCGAATACTTGCTGTTATCCGAAGACAACAAGGGCCAAATTTTATACCAGTAAACCGTAATGCACTAATTGCAGCCATTGATACCGCATGGGAAACGATTAATATTAATTATATTGATACCTTGATAGCGTCAATGAGCAGACGCCTCCAGAATGTATCAATAATAATGGAGGTCACACCCATTATTGATTTCTTATATTTATTTATATAGTAATACCTTTATTTAAAAAAAAAGTTTTCATTTAATTTTAAACTATAACTTGGTATCTTAATTATAATTATGTAATAAATTCTTGTCAAAAACTAAATATATACGTTGACAATAAGAATTGCCTTAGTTTTTATTTTCACTTTTATATTAACTACAGAAAAAAATGAAACGTCATAAAATATACATTTTGTAAGGACTAAATATTATGAATAGAGAGTTTAATGATTTTTTTAATAACTTACAATAATTAGTAGGTTAGATTTATTTAAAAATAAGTAATAATCAGTCAACCCAAATAACCATGTTTAGTTTTTGATTTAATTTAAAAGTTATTGCTTGTAGACGTTTTTTAAATCAAAATTATTTCTAATTTTATTTTGTAAACATTTCCTAAACAAAATTTTGATTCGATAATTAATCGAGCTATGGTGTTTAATTAGCGATACCTTCAAATATATTCTTTAAAGAAAAAATTAAGTAAGCAACGTAAATTACCTATTTTCTAAAACGTGCTTAGTGTAATGATTCATTCTACAGTCCTTCTATAAGATAACCCCTGCTGAGACTACCTGCTGTTAGAATTGTAAATGATACCCTTAAGCCCGCTTCACAATGTGCAAACTTTTGTTTACAGAAATTGTGGTGTCCAAGTTTTAAATTTCATGAGTGTACTTTTTAACTTGCAAATAATAATGTTAACATTTGTTTGTCATTTAATAACTTCGTTAGGAATAAAATTAGAACATACTGGGAGAAATACCACTAGAGTTCAGAAACGCAAAATTATTGGTTTTGTATCACTTGTTTTTACGTGTTCAGTTGAAAAGGATTTTAAATAAAAATTGGTTTTCAAATTTTTCAATTCAAAACTGAAGAAGTTACCGTGTTTTTTTAAGGGAAAGTGGGTTCCACTAGACCTTCAAATTTAAATTCACTTGGTAATAAAACCTATTCCTATTACTTCTAAAAAATAAAAATACTAGATTTTAGCTTGAGGTGTGTTGTCTCCCGACGCGGTGCGGATAATACGTGTATAATACACTATTCTTTGTGACGAAATAAATGACGATTTAATATTGAAAAATCATATTACAATAGAATTAAAAAAATTATTGAGGGAAATTTGGTGTTAAAAATAGTACTCACTTTTTTTCCCGAGGAAAAAAATAATTTACGAAAAGTGACACTTTGTTATCTGTTAGTAGAGATAAAAAGTTAGGATTTTACTCTTTGAAACTGTATCAAAATATCATGGTTTCGAATTAAAATAGTTTAATTAAAGTAAAATAGCTCATTAATTATAAACATTGTTTCAAAAAATTACAATTCAACTGATCTAAAATAATAGTAATAATTTACAAACAATTTACACATAAATAATAACGTACCTAATACAATGCTATACATAAAACATATCCAAACATTTACACTTATTTATGCAGATAATATTCTTATTTTACGGTGTGGTTTTGTGACATCACTGTAATTATAGCTATTAGAAATATGTTTTATTTTAACCAACTGATCGATAATTAACAGTTTATGAGTGTCGCATTCTCGAACCATGAATTCACACTGCTGTTGAGACATTTTTTTATACGGAGTTTAATTTTTTCCAATAAACCATAATCTGTTTTAAAAAGATGAAATTCTTCAGTAAAAGTTTCAATAAAAAAACACAAATTTTGAGAATTCGGGTGATGGTCTGTGTAAGTATTTAATTCCATCAGATTTGCTGTAATCTTTATATAGAATTAATGATTCGTTCACATTGAAAAACTTGAGTCGTTAACTGTTAGCATTTCCTTACACGTATTACGATGTACTTTTTTATATATGTAGTGACTTAGATAACCCGCAACATACGACACTTGTAAGAATCCGCAAAATAATTTAATTAATAATAAAATTTTCGTACAATTTGCGTATGAAAATTACAAAATTTTACACAGGAAAGTCCAACAGCGTTATTTACAACCGATAGCATGCAGGGGATAAGAAGAGGTCGAGCGGAGGTGCCGTAAACGTCACGCATTCCGAAGATATCGACGGGTATAAATGCGCCAAAATGCCTGGCTTAGCTCTCTGTGTTCTTACAGTTTTCCGAGACCGATAGTTATAACAGAATTTAACCGCAGAATTAATACTAAACCGACGACGCCGCTTTTCTACCTGATTACGAGTTTGTTTTACAAGTAATTTTACCCTTTTGTTTTTTTCCATTTTTTGAATTAATTTTTATTTTATTTATTTTGGCCGTGGTTTGTTTATGGAGTCTTCGGGCTTCAGAGTGCCAGTCTAAAACATAAATATTAAACCGAAACTGTTACCGAAACCCACCTACCTCCGGCACTGTGCAAAATACGCTTGGTGCAAATTGAGCGAAAGAGCCGTGTTCACCATACCTATCCCCTTGCATTGTGCAGAATACGCTTGGTGCAAATTGAGCGAAAGAGCCGTGCTCAACATTCCTATTCCCTTGCATTGTGCAGAATACGCTTAGTGCGAATTGAGCGAAAGAGCCGTGTTCACCATTCATATCCCCTTGCAGTGTGCAAAGTACGCTTGGTGCAAATTGAGCGAAAGGGCCCTGCAAAAAAGAAGCTGAGCTGAATACGTTTAGCGACTGCTAAGCGAAAGAGCCGTCTTTACCTCGTTAAGATCACCACGTTGGTAGCCTCCTGTATATACACCGAACCCTGCCTTCGTGTTATCCGCTAGCAATAACCACAGTGAGCCCGTATACTCCATCAAACAAACCGAATTCGTGTAATTTAAATGATCACGATAAAATCTGTAAAACTAACCTCACAAAAATAACGTGGTAAAATTTAAATGTAAAACTCACCCGATTTATCAATCCAAATAGAAATCATTATTAGCCGCTACTAGTTTTTTGTGCTGAAAATAAACACTCGCCGCCTCCGAGAAATTTAATTAAAACTGTTGCAGGAACAAACACAACGCCGAACGTGAAGGCCGCGCTCGGTCCAGGGGCAATATACATACTAGCCGTAGACTATACCAACACCGAGGAGTCCACACCGGAGCGAAATTAGCGCTAATAAAAGTTATTGTTTATTTATTATTTGATTTATTTATTTATCTATTGTAGTAAAATAAAGTATTGTTAATTTGGAATCGTAATATTAATAAGATCTCCGACTGAAAGCTACCTGAGGAGCCAGACCGCTTACAAATTGGCGCCCGAGCAGGGACTCGGACCTGGGGGACAACAAAACAAATTATTACGATTCTAATATATTTAACAACCGATTTGATATTCTTGTGTTTCAGCTCTTAATTCTAATTTTAGGAATAAGTGTCGAAACAAAACGTCCAAGAGGACTGGCGCCCGAGTAAAGAAAACCTGCAAACATGCCGACTTCGAAGAGGAACAACCACCAACAGACACCCGAGTTAGTTGGGTCTATAGTCTGAAGAAACATGAATTAGTTACCGAAATGGACAAATTTCACTTGAACACTGAAGGGAATGTAGAAGTTTTAAGAGGTCGATTTATAAACTACCTTCGTACCGGGAAGGAGCCACCCAAACCAGCACGAATAACCCGTCTGAACCGAAGCAACACCGATACCGGCTGCCGCAAGAACATGCGAGATTGTTCGTAAATGGAGTGTGCGTTTTGAGGGGAAAAGTGATCCGCTTTCGTTCCTCGAAAGGATCGAAGAACTAAGAGAGTGCTATCAGCTGTCAGGTGATCAATTACTTAAAACTCTGCCGGGTTATTAAAGGATGAACCTCTTCTATGGTACCGAAATAATAAAATGTTTTTTGAGGAGTAACTGGTCGCAATTCTTGGTAAGCTTTAAAACTCCAATTTTACCACCCGATACAACTACAAATTGGAAGAAGAAATCCGGAACCGACTACAATAACCGCCGAAGATCACCGCAAGTGGGATGTCCACCTACCCGAAATAGCATTCGCCATTAATTCAGTTGAACATCGTTCCACAGGATACACGCCCGCCATGTTAACCCTTGGGCGTGAATTGGTCGCTCGAACACCCTATTCCGCTCGCCGATTGACGAAGACGAGCCCGTATCACTGCAACCCGGAGAACGAGTGGAAAGGGTAAGTCGCGTGGAACGCCTCCAGCAGCTTGCGCGAGAAAATTTATCCACCGCCTTCGAAGAACAGCGACACCACTATAATTTGCGTCGCCGCAAGTGGATTCCACGAAAAGGGGACATGGTGTATAAGAAAGAACATACCCTCTCTGACGCTGCCCGGGGCGTAATGGGGAAGCTCAGTCCCAAGTATACCGGCCCTTACACCATACACAAAAGTCTACTCGCCGGTGGTCGTAGAAATTAAGACGCCCCACTCCCGAAAAAAGACCCAGCGAGTGCACGTGAAAGACTTGAAGGCGGTAGAAGAAGACAAACCAGCCGCCCCGCCAAAACAAGAAGGGGAACTCGAAGAAGTATATGACCGTGGGATTGCGACCGAAATACTTCAATCGAGTCGAGATGGCCCCAACAACAACGCGAGAACTGCTCCAACCGAGCGAAATATTGAGCCGGTACACAGAGGCCGAGTTGACAGCCAAGTTTCAACAGCTCTTCGATTCTCCAACAATCCCGGCGAATTGCAAACCACGGCAGCCGACATCAGCAGACATGGAGGAACTACCTCTAACGCCTCGAACGCCGGAACACCTCAAGGTTCACGCCGAACCATTAGGGGAACCCTCTATTACGAACCGCCACCTCCGAAGAAGAAGAGGGTGTACACCGCCGCTCGACGACTGAAGAGGCAACGTCGCACCTGCCGTATCCGGGATCCCTACGGCAACCGAATCCGCTTCTCTCCGCCGACAGGCCGAGGAACTTGGGTTGATAGATCCGGCACCAGCTCGGGTTCTGCCCGAGGGGAGATCGTGTAAGAATCCGCAAAATAATTTAATTAATAATAAAATTTTCGTACAATTTGCGTATGAAAATTACAAAATTTTACACAGGAAAGTCCAACAGCGTTATTTATCAACCGATAGCATGCAGGGGATAAGAAGAGGTCGAGCGGAGGTGCCGTAAACGTCACGCATTCCGAAGATATCGACGGGTATAAATGCGCCAAAATGCCTGGCTTAGCTCTCTGTGTTCTTACAGTTTTCCGAGACCGATAGTTATAACAGAATTTAACCGCAGAATTAATACTAAACCGACGACGCCGCTTTTCTACCTGATTACGAGTTTGTTTTACAAGAATTTTACCCTTTTGTTTTTTCCATTTTTTTGAATTAATTTTTATTTTATTTATTTTGGCCGTGGTTTGTTCATGGGAGTCTTCGGGCTTCAGAGTGCCAGTCTAAAACATAAATATTAAACCGAAACTGTTACCGAAACCCACCTACCTCCGGCACTGTGCAAAATACGCTTGGTGCAAATTGAGCGAAAGAGCCGTGTTCACCATACCTATCCCCTTGCATTGTGCAGAATACGCTTGGTGCAAATTGAGCGAAAGAGCCGTGCTCAACATTCCTATTCCCTTGCATTGTGCAGAATACGCTTAGTGCGAATTGACGAAAGAGCCGTGTTCACCTTCATATCCTTGCAGTGTCAAAGTACCGGTGCAAATTGAGCGAAAGGGCCCCTGCCAAAAAAGAACTGAGCTGAATACGTTTAGCGACTGCTAAGCGAAAGAGCCGTCTTTACCTCGTTAAGATCACCACGTTGGTAGCCTCCTGTATATACACCGAACCCTGCCTTCGTGTTATCCGCTAGCAATAACCACAGTGAGCCCGTATACTCCATCAAACAAACCGAATTCGTGTAATTTAAATGATCACGATAAAATCTGTAAAACTAACCTCACAAAAATAACGTGGTAAAATTTAAATGTAAAACTCACCCGATTTATCAATCCAAATAGAAATCATTATTAGCCGCTACTAGTTTTTTTGTGCTGAAAATAAACACTCGCCGCCTCCGAGAAATTTAATTAAAACTGTTGCAGGAACAAACACAACGCCGAACGTGAAGGCCGCGCTCGGTCCAGGGGCAATATACATACTAGCCGTAGACTATACCAACACCGAGGAGTCCACACCGGAGCGAAATTAGCGCTAATAAAAGTTATTGTTTATTTATTATTTGATTTATTTATTTATCTATTGTAGTAAAATAAAGTATTGTTAATTTGGAATCGTAATATTAATAAGATCTCCGACTGAAAGCTACCTGAGGAGCCAGACCGCTTACACACTGAAGAAGATTCTAAAGAACTATTAATTACGACATTGTCTTCATTGATTTTGTTCTCCAGACAGGTTCTAGACGATCTCTTTGTTTCATTATTTTCTACACTTTCATTTGTCCCAAATTGTAACAAATAAACAGATAATCATTAAGCTTTGCATAGATGCTTCTTTAATGCGTTTATCATATCTTAAAATATAAGTACACCTAAAGTTGATATTGAAACAAATGTATTACGAGGAGTCTTCCGGATTATCGTTTATGAGTCACATTCCTTATGGGCTTAGTCAGAAATTCTACAATTGCATACTTTTAGCAACACCTTTAGTAAATGAGTAGGCTTGTTATAATATTGTTTAGATGCAAACAGTTGAGTACGTTAGATTGTAATATAAGAAAATTCAACATTCGTTCCAACATAAAAAGGGATAGCGTTTCTATGTTAAAAATTTTAATTTCAATGACCAAAATTTAGAAATTTACTTGCGTAAGCCCTAATAGATTTTAAAACATTTTCAACGGATAAACGATGTTAATGTAATAAATATATGAGTATGGAATTTTCAAAAGTATTTAAAGAAATAGTTTTTTTGGGAGAACGTTTTCAACGATTTCTTTACGAAATTAATACTTTTAAATCTGCAGGTTTTTTCATAATAATAAACTTTATTCACATGTGTATGTATACAATCTTTGTACATATATGTGTTTGTCATGATGGTATAACCATTGTTATAACCTTACGTAAGAAAGATACAAATAAATATTATTACATTGAACAATTAACAGACAATAGAAAAAATATATAACAAAGGACACACATTTAATTAGTACGTCGACAAAATCAATAAATTCTTGTATATTGTAGAACGTTTTTGTTTGTTTGTCAACATTGACTCAATGCACCAATATTTCAATCAACGGCATGATGCATTGGCAACAATGTCGTGCCTTAGCATAAACTATCAGCAAAATTACAGTTTTCTATTTCACATTTATCGGCAATACTGTTCTGTAAATTCTACAATACAATTGACGTATTTTCTTAGCACAAAGCGATACTACCGACCTCTGATGTTTAGAACAAATTTCGGGGTCGCATAATCCCGTAAGGTTGACTATCTTTACCAATATTTCAATCAACGCCGTCGCCCTAAATTATAGCTATTTGTTTATTTGTGAACTGCAACCGTTACACATGTTCAAATTCACCTTCGAACGTCCTCTACGTATCGACTATAATATTTTACATAGCTATAATTTTGAGATCGAATACTTTTGTTTTAAAAAATATTAGCACTTTTGTTCTTTGATACGTTGTTTATAATTATAAAAGTTATTTATTGCTGAATTTAACTAAAAGTTTAGCTACGCCAACACGTTTAAATTCACCCTCGAACGTCCTCTACTTATGAACTATAATGCCGCGCGTAGCTACATAACTTTAAAATCAAATAATTTTGTTTTAAAAATACTAGCGTTTTTATTCTTTAATATGTTGTTTATATTTACAAAAACTATTTATTGCTAAATTTTCTTAACAAGTGATCCACACCAACACGTTAAACCCTCAAACGAAGTCTACGAATAGAACTATGATGTGTTTAAAAAATATTAGCATTTTTATTCTTTTGATATGTTGTTTTATTTATAAAATTAGGTTACAGACTATAAGATCTGGCGTAGCCTATAACTTTGGGATGAAATATTTTTGTTTTAAAAATAACTATTAACATTTTGTTCTTTGATACGTTGTTTATAATTATAAAAATATTTATTTCTAAATTTGTGTAATAATTAATCAACGGGAGCACTATGAAATAAGCTCTTATAATTTAATAAGTATACTTTGCAAATTTCTTTAACATTTTTGTGAAAAGAAATGAACTGTTGCTTTAAATATTTAGACAGTAAAAAGCGTTTTCAGCGTCTGCCAGTAGTTCAATAATATGCCGTTTTATTGTTGATTCCAGAAAAAAGTTATTTCTTTACACGTTCTTTATTTACATAAGTTTTGTTTAAACAGTTTGTTTGTCAATTAGTTAAATAACGTAATGTAGTAATTATGATAGCTTAACAATATCTTCAATATTAATAAATTAACAAAAAAAAATTATAAAATGCAAATTGCTACAAATTTTATGTTCTACAATTTTTATATAAACTTACTTTAACATATTAATACTGCCTATCTTTATTGAGTTATGCTGTTTTCATAATCAATTTATTACTAGAAATCAAAACAAAAAGTTTAATATAATACATTCTTGCGACTGAATTATAAACATTTTACTACCGCCGAAATACATTCCACTTACTTCAACAGCGGTTTCTCCTTTTCAAATTCGAGTTGTATCTAATGAAAACGGTTAACCAAACCCTTTTAATTCATTACCAAGTTTCCTAATTCAATCTTTTAATTTATTTGCATTCCAAACTCGACATTGCAATGTCCATATTTTTTTTTCACATTTAGTTTGTCGTGCAAATACGTAAAACGAAAATAATTTTAAAGATCTTAGTGCGAAAACTCTGCCGATATGCAAAGTCACGATCCGATTAAGTGCATTTACAGAAGACTCAAAAAAGTTTCAAATAAATCCAATATTCAAAAAGTACACTATTTAATTTACACTCGTAAGCAATTTTTTGTTTTATGAATGAATTAAATGCTTCAGAGTGTGTTTGTATAAGTTTATTTCTGTTTAGTGTAAAAGTTTCGTTTCATACGTTTTGTTTAGAATCGGATTAAGGGTAATATAAACTTTATACATATCCTACAAAATTAAACGCATTATTTATTTATTTGTATAGTACATTTTAAATATTGTATTGCGTTGTAAGTGTTATGTGTGGTGCCCCAGACGATCAGTATAAACCTGTATAGTGTGGTGTCGAAACCGTGTGCAATTGTTAAGTTGTTCCAGCGAATTCTTCAATAACATTACCCAAGCAGCACGAAATATTATGTAAGTATTAGTAAATAATATTAATCAAATATTTAAATATAACACTTTTATATATTAAAAAAATATCGTAGAAAAATAATTCGTAAATATTTCAGGTAAACATCAATTATCAAATATTTAAAATTGCTTTATAAATAATATTTAAAATAAGTTATAACATCATGTATTTAATAAATATTGAGTTAAAAAAGATTTTCTTATTTATTTTATTTTGATTAATTATTATTAAATTACCTTCAACATCCAAAAATTATTTGACTGTAAATCTCAGGGTTTTTGTTTCACCGAGTAAATGTATCAACATGTAGGTAGTAATCTTTAATTTAAAAATAATAACTTTCTGCAACTTTGTTTACTAGAAATAATAACCTTTTTTCTTTTTTTAGAGCTACTAAATTTTTACGACTCACGATGTGACCATTGATTAAAATTAAACCGTTAACAACAAGAATTCTTTTATTTACACACATAAAATTTAATAATTACAAACAAATGAAATATTGGCTTAATTTTACGTTTTTTTTACTTTCGCGAACATGTGCTTGAATATTTCAACCTTAACCAGTTTTCAACAAACGGTTGTTATAATTAAAACAGAATTATTTACAAATTTTACTTAACTACTTCAACTAATTACAACTGATCACTAACCTGATCAAAGGTGCAGGTACTGTATTTAATATTGCTCCAATCCTTTGCTGTTCCCGTTTTCATTTAGATCCGGATGCTCCAGGTTAAAATTCTTATACCAGATCATAGACTCCAATTTCCAACTCGGTTACAACTGCTAATTTATAGCACACACTTTTTCAAAATTCGAACCGATTAGGCTTAGTTTATTTTTTAATACGTAATTGTGATTGTAACTACTACATTATTTTCTTCTTAAAATCATTTTAAATTATAGTTTCTGTTATTTTTAAATGATATATTTTGTCATATATGTTTTGAATTGTGTGCGGTATCCACCATACTGTATTTTTATAACAAATGATATATTGCCATAATTGTTGATGAATAACGAATTCACAACTGCAAAAAAATGTTATGCTTTCATTTAAAAAAATTTTTGATGATACTATTACAAAAAACCCTTATTTTGAATTTTGTACGGAATTTTTGTAACACACTGTAAATGATAAACAGAAGGGGTCTTAGTGAATCTCCTTGCTTTATTTTAAATGCGTTTGAAGTTTTGCCGTTTATTTGTACTGTTCCTACTACGTTCTCGTATAGACTTTTAATTGCTCTTGTTAGTTTTGTTGGTACTTATAACTGTCTTAGGCATCTCCATATGTTTAGTCTGTTTACTTGATCAAATGTCTCTTTTAAGTCTATGAATGGTCTTATTAGTTGTGTATTCGTTACCACTCTGTCTTCGATTACTTTTCTTAGTACACTAAATTGTTTGTCGCACTGCTCTAAATTTCTCTTTCCTATCTTCTATTTTGTTTTTTATTTTTTGTCTTAGTCGTTTTTCTAATATTTTACTATATATACTATATTTATATTCCTACTGGTGCCAAGCATATTGTTCTATAGTTATCACATTCATTTTCTTCTCCTTTCTTCTATATCGGTATTATTGTGTTTTTATCCCAGTCGTTTGGTATTTGATTGTTTTCCCATATGATTTTTATCAGGTTTGTTATTTATTGTGTTAGTGTTGTTTCTTCCCATTTAATCATCTCGGGTGCGATTTCATCCGATCCACTTGCTTTTCCTGTTTTTATTTCTTTTATTGCGTTTTTCACTTCTTTATATGTTATTTGACCGATTATTAGTTCCTCATCTTCTTCCTCTTCCGTTTCTTCTTGTGTTTGTAGTATACTTTTTTGCAAATCATGTTTCTAAATTTTCTTCCATATTTGTGCTAACTTACCCTGTCTAGTCTTTAACTAATTTAATATTTTCTTTGTGATTTTACTATATTTCAGAAACTTCTTTTGTTGTTTTTATACGTTTTCTTTTCTAAAAGTTTTCCAACTATCTGTTTTGCTTTCTTTACTTCCGCTTTAGCTTAATTTCTTTTGTGATATATTTATATATTTTTTCCATACTTTCGTTTTGTTCCTGACTTTCTTTATTACTTCGCTGTTCCACCATTTTGTTCATTTTGTGTTCTGCTGTACTGTCTTTTCTCCGCAAACTTCTTTCGCTGTTTGTATTTTGTTTAAACAGGAAATGAACGAATAAGAATTCATATTTGAAGTTTACATTTAAATGAGAAATAAACTTAAACTTGATTTGTAGTTAAGAGTTTTCTAAAAATCCAATCTATATTACGTTAACAATAATTAATTAACCATACGAATAAATAAAATTAACCAAAGAACTTAATTTGTACATAAAAAAATGTTTCCGTTTGATTAAAATGATAAAGTTGTTTAGTAAGTAAGTTTGAGTTGTAGCGATAATAAAAAGTGTTGGATAAACGCTAAGTAAAAGTGTTATCAAACTTAATTTCCGCAAACCAAAACAAAAATGTTATGTGGAATAATTTCTAAGGTTAGAATGAAATGAAACAATTTTAGTGCTGCAAGGTTAAAGAGTGCGACAAAACAATGTTAATGTAAAAGATAAATGAGAAAAACAATTTGAAAAGTAAGGTTTGAGGTGAGGGGTGAGAAGAGTAGTTCAAGTTACAACCTGAGATAGACATTCTGAGTTCAACGGTCAAATGGTGAACGTTCGTTCAATTCAGCATTGAGAATTGAGTTTTCAATTGTCAACAATGAAATCCAAATACTAGTTGAAGTAATTAAATTAAATTAAACCTGATCGATAAAAATGCTACGATAATAAAGTGTATTCGATGGAAGGTATAAATTACATCATCATCAACAATGAAAACAAAGGTCAGTAAAAATTGAAAGACATCGTTATTTCTTCTGTACATGTCGCGTAGTAAATAGGTTATTTTATAAATTCTATAAATTGGCTCAGAGTTTCGTCTTGATTATTTGCAAGTCATCATTAGAATTAACTACTTATAATACAGAATGACAAATTATATGACATTAAACAACAATTGTTAACGTAAACAAAAAATGTTTGTAGGTAGATTTTTAATTTTGGTAAAATTAATATTTAAGAAATAATTCATCAAAATTTATTTGATCATTCAATAAATAATTTCTATTTGAAGATTTGATATAAATAATTTCAAGTGTAACTAAAAATTTTATCTTAAATTTATTTATTAGATAATTATAATGGGTGAATTAAAGAACTATTGGAAAAAGAGTGTCCATTAAGTAAAACATCTTCAGCAAAAGTTGTTTAATTGAATTATAATTAAGAAATTATTTCTTAGGATTATTAATGTAACGTAGATGTTTTTTTAAACGTATATCAAATTTTCTAATAGCTTTGACAACATAAAATTTATCACAAGAACATTCAAACTTATATATACCACTATTTTCTAAATAATTTTGTTATTAATTAATTTATTAAAAAAATTTGTTATAAATTATTAGTTGATTTAAATATGATTTTTAATTTAAGAGATTAGTTAAATTTTTACATAATTTATTAAATTCTGGGATAAATGGAATCAAAACAATACTTGAAATCAATTTCATTCTTATTTGGAGTAAATGATGTTAAAAATTTTAAGTTATGTTTATATAGATATTTATTGTATAGATTGTTAATAATTTGTAAAAAAAAAGATTAATTTCTGCAATTCTAAGAATAATACATTTTTCTTTATTAAAACTATCTAGAAATAAAGGAGTATTAAATAGACGATGAAATAAAAATAAAAATTAGCAAATTTATGTGAGAAATGGTGAAATGAGTCAAATGGAATCATATGTGAGGTAGTTGTAGGTTTTCTAAAAATGTCAAAAATGAAATTTTATTATTATTAGAAATTTCATAAGCAAAATTTATTCTATTATGAATATTGTTTAAAAAAGACAAGAATGATTTTGTTTGAGATTTTGTTCCATACAAAAAAATATTTTTAACATATTTTTTCCAAAAAATTAATTGATTAATAAATGAAGAATTAATTGATATAAAATTTTGTTCAATGTTATCTAGAAATAATTCTGCTAAAATTGGTGAAACGCGTGATCCTATATATTGATTTTGTTTAAAAATAATAAACATTAAAATTAAAATACAAATTGTTGAAGCAAAAATTTAAGCAATTTTAAAATGTCAAAAATAATTTTTACAATTTTTTTCTAATAAACTAATTAATAACAAATATTATTTTAAAACTAGTGGTATATACCGTGTGTCCCATGGAGAACGCAACATAGGATTTTTATTAAGGCAAAATATAGAACGGGTGCTATGATATTTTTCATCGTCGCGATACGACGTGCGTTGTAAGTGTCAGTTGAAGTAAGAAAGAGAGAGCGATTTTTGTGTGTGACGATTGTCACGTTTACCACAACTGTAATATTCCTTTTGACATTTCTCAACCTAAAAATTTATTATAAAGCATTTCAATGCGGTGTCAGTTAACTGTAACACATGCCGTTACAGTTAACTGTTGGTATTTTTCTTAGTTTATACTATTCATACGTGTCAATGTTTACACGAGATGTCGCAAGACCCACATTTTACTTATTATTATTTTAGTACCTACCTAAAAAGTGATTTAACTTAGAATATTATTTATAGGAGTCGTACAAGCTAAATATAGGTAAACAAAAATGTTGTGATTATTTGAGAATGCCAAATAATTAACAGCTTTGAGTGTTTGAACCTCGGTTTGAACTCACAAAAAGAATAAGGTTTGTATTTTAAATTATTTTCTTTGTTTCATGTTCTAAATTTCAGATCATAAAGGAATATTTGTTAATTAGTTTATTAGAAAAAATTGTAAAAATTATTTTTGACATTTTAAAATTGCTTAAATTTTGCTTCAACAATTTGTATTTTAATTTTAATGTTTATTTATTTAATGCTTTTAATAAGGACTGTTTCCTCCACAACATATATCAAAATTTCAGCCAAATCCCACATAGATCAATTTTCCATAAGGTTTGAGCGTGGTCCTTTAAATCTCTGCAAATGGACACATGAGATCTATGCACACAATCGCTAAACCTTTGTAAAATAATTAAATGAATTTAAATTATGTTTATTAATAAAATTGATATTCTTTGAAAGTCGTGTAAAAACTCTTTTTTGTGATTTTTGGTGGTCCTGAAAAGGACCGTTTTGGTATTTGAGGGAAGTGAAAGCTACATTTTATTTAAGCTAGCAACTGCTTATATTAAATGCTCAAACTGCTGTCCATTTACTGCTAAACAATGCCCTAATCGATTATAAAAATTGCGTTGCACCGTTGATTGAAATATTGGTAAAGATAGTCAACCGCTTGTATTTGCTTGTATCACGGATGCAATTCACATATGCATGTTGGGTTGCGTTTTTGTTTACTTTTTTCACCTGTACTGAAGCGCTAAGTTATAATGTGTACGATTCTTGAAATAGAATAGTTCAATTTATTCCACCGTTGTAAAAATGGCGCAACATACAATCCGTAAAATTTACTTTTGTCAATACAATGTTGCAACGTTTTCAAATATTTAGTAAACGTATTAACTAGTAATTAAAAGTGACGAATTTTTCATTTATGAATAATACCATTGATGATACATATCTTGGATTTTAATGACAATGTTTTTTTAATAATTTACTAAAATACATGCGAAGCGTTATTTGTTAAAACAGTTTGGTTTGGTCGGTGTTAGATAAATAAGAAACAATTATTTTACAAATTATGCTTGCACTTTATTTTTTAACTTGCAAATAATAATGTTGACATTTGTTTGTCATTTAATAACTTCGTTAGGAATAAAGTAGAACATACTGGGAGAAATACCACTAGAGTTCAGAAACGCAAAATTATTGGTTTTTGTATCTACTTGTTTTTACGTGTTCAGTTGAAAAGGATTTTAAATAAAAATTGGTTTTCAAATTTTTCAATTCAAAAGGCAACAAGTTACCGTGTTTTTTAGGGAAAGTGGGTTCCACTAGACCTTCAAATTTAAATTCACTTGGTAATAAAACCTATTCCTATTACTTCTAAAAATAGAAGTACTAGATTTTAGCTTGTATAATACACTATTCTTTTCTGTGACGAAATAAATGACGATTTAATATTGAAAAATCATATTACAATAGAATTAGAAAATTATTGAGGGAAATTTGGTGTTAAAAATAGTACTCACTTTTTTCCCGAGGAAAAAAATAATTTACGAAAAGTGACACTTTGTTATCTGTTAGTAGAGATAAAAGTTAGGATTTTACTCTTTGAAACTGTATCAAAATATCATGGTTTCGAATTAAAATAGTTTAATTAAAGTAAAAATAGCTCATTAATTATAAACATTGTTTCAAAATTACAATTCCAACTGATCTAAAATAATAGTAATAATTTACAAACAATTTACACATAAATAATAACGTACCTAATACAATGCTATACATAAAACATATCCAAACATTTACACTTATTTATGCAGATAATATTCTTATTTTACGGTGTGGTTTTGTGACATCACTGTAATTATAGCTATTAGAAATATGTTTATTAGCCTCCCACTTTAAGGTTCGATATAGTTTTATTTTAACCAACTGATCGATAATTAACAGTTTATGAGTGTCGCATTCTCTGAACCATGAATTCACACTGCTGTTGAGACATTTTTTATACGGAGTTTAATTTTTTCCAATAAACCATAATCTGTTTTAAAAGATGAAATTCTTCAGTAAAAGTTTCAATAAAAAAACACAAATTTTGAGAATTCGGGTGATGGTCTGTGTAAGTATTTAATTCCATCAGATTTGCTGTAATCTTTATATAGAATTAATGATTCGTTCACATTGAAAACACTTGAGTCGTTAACTGTTAGCATTTCCTTACACGTATTACAATGTACTTTTTAATATATGTAGTGACTTAAATAACCCGCAACATACGACACTGAACAAGATTCTAAAGAACTATTAATTACGACATTGTCTTCATTGATTTTGTTCTCCAGACAGGTTCTAGACGATCTCTTTGTTTCATTATTTTCTACACTTTCATTTGTCCCAATTTTGTTATCCTCTTCCTCATAGTTAGTGTTAAATTGTTCATCTATACCATATAGTATCTCGTCGTTATCTTTTTCACAATTCCCTTGTTCTATTGGTATTTGCAAGCGAATGTGCATGTTATGTTGTAATGCAAGCCTAAATTCGCGGGCAGACGGTTGGGCATTATAACCTCCTCTAGCACGAATCATTGAAAAAGCATTTTCTAGAGGATCTTGATTTATTCGTGACGTTAAAAAGTACAAAGTTCCTTCTCCCTTTAAGTCCTCCCACAGACTTAAAATTGAATTTATAGTCCATTGGAAACCTGCGATACAGTATATATTTTTTCTTTCTACACCGTTCTCATAAAACTTGATGGAATTGAAGTATTGTACAGAACGTTTCAACGTTTCGCATGGCATGTCTTTAAAAACTGAAAGACCACGCTTGTAGGGATTCGGATCATTTACTGAAAAACTATTTAAACAGTCAAAAATGTTGTTAATTGTTTTAAAAAAGATGCAGTATCTAACGCCGTATTACTTGTTAATTGACCCGTCATCACAGCACTGCTAATTGCTGCAGATACAGAATTGCTAAATACCTGAGCGGCGTATTTAACACGCATCTTTTGAAAATTTGATGGGTTAATATGTTTGTCCGTAATTTTTAACATGGATCTTGCTACACTGCTACACTGATCAATATAAAAAGTGTTGACAAAATCGGTCCACTGAATTTTTTTATTGTTGACGACTATTTCCAGTTTGCTGTTCATGACATTGTTCTTTAAGCTTTTTAGTAAATGAGGAGGATCATACGCTACATATATTTTGTTATTGTCGATTTGAATTGTTGGATTTTCTTTTGTGGCGCCTAGACAAGATAGAGCACTTCTGTTATTAGATCCTTGGTCGCAAACTAACGCTCGAGGTTTCAATCCAATTTGAAACAACTTATGCATCACTTGCTTTATAAGAGTACATAATATTTCGCTTTTAACTGAACCACTACTGAGAAAATAACAAAATGGAATTTTCCAATTATACAATATTCCTCTCAAATAAAAACCAATCCATGGTTACTTAAAACGGTTTACGTCCTAATTCCCTAAATCTTGATATCCTTCGACGTAGTCCCAATATTGGTTATAATTTAAATTTCGTTTTAAAGTAATTTCGTCACACATTACCACGCACTGCTTTTCTTTGTCTGTCATTCCTTCAACTTTTTTTTAATTTTTGTATAAGAACATTATTTGTCCCCGATCTTAAATTAACAATTTTCAACCACGACTTGATTGTTGAAATTGCTGGCAAAACAAATCCTAAATGGTTCAACATAAATTTGTAAGCGGTAGGCGATTTATAATACAATGATAATGCCAGTTGTTTTTCTGAATCCTTCCATGGAGTTCGTGTTCGATGAAAACATTGCATATTAATAAATGTCTTCAAAGCCGGTTTTTGTTTTTAAAAGACCCGAAATTGTGCTGTTTTGAAGTTTGCGCTTCAATCTAAATATTTCACACTTTTGACTATTCAATTTATTTTTAAACTTTTTAATTTTAAAAGAAACGGTTGTCTGTATAGGTTTATCAGAACTTATACTTGCACTGATTGTTGCACTTTGAAGAACATTCACAAAGGAGGCATCACTAACTGAATCGGCGTTGTTCTCAATTTTTTTCTTATTGGCTGACAGAAAATAGTTGTAATTACGTTGCAAATACTTTCCGCTAGAAAATATATTTTCATAAGTTCGCACATTATCAGATTTATAAACTGTCAGAACTTCTGGTGATTTCTGAGTAGGATTTCTTTCTAATCGCAAAGACTTCGATGTATCCTGTTTAGGTTCATCTGCAATCAAAGCAAATAATTGTATTTCTTGAAATTTGGGCTTTTTAAAAGAACTTTATTTATGTATTGGCAAAATTTTTAATAAAAATGAAAGTATTTCTTGAAATTGATTTTGTAATTTGTACTTTGCGATACCAGTAGTGGTGAGAAGATTGAAGACATGAAAGTGGTTAAAAGTGTTATGTAAAAAATTGAGTTTTGAGAACGTTAAGATACTTCTCACCACTGGGTACCTACCAGACCGCTACCAATAAGTATTAGCAAATTGTCATTGCTGAACAAAAATTATTACTTACCCGAAACAAACTTCTTAGGAACTGCAGTAATATTAAGTTTCTTCTTCGCAGCGGAAGGATCTCGAAAACTACTAGATTCAAATGCTTCTCACAGATTAATTTATTTCGTAATAAATTAAGATCATCTAGTAGTACTAGCTTTGAATTACCACAATTTATCACCAAATTTTTGCATCCATTTAGACAATTAGTAGGAAACCGATAAAAGCTGATCGTCGGGCAATTTTTTCTCGAATTATTGCAACCGTGATATACACAGCGATGACACGCAATAGTATTACTCATTTTAATGGATAAGTTTTTAAACCAGCAATCCGATCTTACATGTAAATAATAACTACCGAAATGTTTTAAAAAATCAAAATCAAACTCGAACCGAAAACCTCTTATAAACTGAGCACAACAGGAAGACTAATTAATTTTCGGTTTTGTTGTTAAACTAAAAGTGGTGGGGTATTATTACTTTCGATTATTTTGTGTTCTTTTGATAGTATTTTGTAAATGTTATTACCATTGTTATTAGTAAAGCTCAGGAAATACATACTTAAAAAACCAATCTTGATTGTAATATTTTCATTGTAACAAATAAACAGATAATCATTAAGCTTTGCATAGATGCTTCTTTAATGCGTTTATCATATCTTAAAATATAAGTACACCTAAAGTTGATATTGAAACAAATGTATTACGAGGAGTCTTCCGGATTATCGTTTATGAGTCACATTCCTTATCGGCTTAGTCAGAAATTCTACAATTGCATACTTTTAGCAACACCTTTAGTAAATGAGTAGGCTTGTTATAATATTGTTTAGATGCAAACAGTTGAGTACGTTAGATTGTAATATAAGAAAATTCAACATTCGTTCCAACATAAAAAGGCATATGTTAAAAAATTTTAATTTCAATGACCAAAGTTTAGAAATTTACTTGCGTAAGCCTAATAGATTTTACAACATTTTCAACGGATAAACAATGTTAATGTAATAAATATATGAGTATGGAATTTTCAAAAGTATTTAAAGAAATTGTTTTTTTGGGAGAACGTTTTTCAACGATTTCTTTACGAAATTAATACTTTTAAATCTGCAGGTTTTTTTCATAATAATAAACTTTATTCACATGTGTATGTATACAATCTTTGTACATATATGTGTTTGTCATGATGGTATAACCATTGTTATAACCTTACGTAAGAAAGATACAAATAAATATTATTACATTGAACAATTAACAGACAATAGAAAAAAAATATATAACAAAGGACACACATTTAATTAGTACGTCGACAAAAATCAATAAATTCTTGTATATTGTAGAACGCATGTTTTTGTTTGTTTGTCAACATTGACTCAATGCACCAATATTTCAATCAACGGCATGATGCATTGGCAACAATGTCGTGCCTTAGCATAAACTATCAGCAAAATTACAGTTTTCTATTTCACATTTATCGGCAATACTGTTCTGTAAATTCTACAATACAATTGACGTATTTTCTTAGCACAAAGCGATACTACCGACCTCTGATGTTTAGAACAAATTTCGGGGTCGCATAATCCCGTAAGGTTGACTATCTTTACCAATATTTCAATCAACGGTTGCACATTAGAGATTACGTTTGCCGGAACATTAAAGCAAACTTCTACAATTCTGTCCTTTAATGACTCGACAGTGATGTGTGGTCGATCTGAATACACTTTAGAGGCAATGTATGACCATAAGAAAAAGTCATTAGGAGACAAATCTGGTGGTCTCAGTGGCCAAGCAATTTCACCACCTCTCCCAATTCAAGTTCTGAGCAACGCATCATTTAAGAGGCCTTTTACCAGATTAGCACTATGAGCTGGACACCCATGGTGCTGATACCAAACAACAGTATCCTCTTCAGCAACTTTATTTAAGATAACAAAAAAGAGGATGATTGGAATAGATATAAAATTGAAAGAAACTCAGTTAGTAAGTATATTAAATCTTTGAAGAAATATTACTATGAACAAACTCTAATGTTAAAAAAGGAAATCAGGCTAGGATGTGGAAGACATTAAAAGGAAGTCGGTTGCAATGTATTGAAGGTAAATGAGAAATTAATTTTCAATCAGAATGAAATACCTAATGAATTTAATAAATACTTTGTTGAGAGTATTACAGAAATAATTTTAACAATCCCTAATATTATTAATAAAAAGAAAAAATTATATAAATCAGACAAACGATTTCATGATTTTCAATTAATTAATAAGAATCACTTGCAGGAAATATTGAAACAAATGCCAGATAAAAATAGTCCGGACAATATAACAATAAAATTGTTTAAGATAGCATATGAGGAAATAGAAGATAAAATTATTCATTTAGTAAATATATCTTTAGAAAAGGGAGTTGTTCCGAAAGTATTGAAAGTCTCAACAATTATACCAATTGAAAAAGTACCCAATACAATAAGAGTGGAGGAATTTAGACCAGTAAATACGTTACCTGCAATCACAAAAATTTTAGAAAAAACAGTTTAAATACAGTTGTGGCAATTTTTAAATATGACTAATTATTTAAATGAATATCAATCAGGTTTCAGAGAAAATCACAATACAGAAAAAGTATTGCAATATCTACTAAAGGATTGGAAAGAAAATAAAGACAGAAATAACATCACAATTACAGTGTTTCTGGATCTAAGGAGAGCGTTTGAAACAGTGGACAGACAAAGGCTTATCGATAAATTAGAAAAAATGGCTATTGGGGGGACTGTTTTAAATTGGTTCAGAAGTTACTTGAAGGACAGATGGCAGAAGATTAAACAAAATGGAATAGAGTCAGGTGAAATAGAGAGTAAACACGGAGTGCCGCAGGGTAGTATAATCGGACCATTATTATTTATTATTTATATAAACGATATTATTGAATCGGTCAAAAATGCTAGACTACATCTTTTGCTGATGATGCAGTAATATACATTGCTGGAAATGATATAATTCAATTGGTTAACACGTTAAACCGTGAACTTCAAGTATTATACTCATAGCTTAATTTAAATAAGCTGAAACTCAACTTTGAAAAAACAAAAGCAATGATATTTAACAGAAAAAGAAAAGGTCTTACTGGAGTGAAGATGAAATTAAGATATTTATGGATGGAAAACAAATACAAATAGTAGAGAAAATAAAATATTTAGGAGTAATAATAGATAAACAGCTTAAATTTGATCAACATATTGATTATGTATCTAGGAAGTTAGGTAAAAAATAGGAATGTTAGGTAGATGTAGCAATTACTTATCGCTTCAAACCAGAAAAATAATTTATAATACAATAGTACTACCACATTTCACTTATGCGTCTACTATAATAAACTTAGCAAATAAGAGTGATATGAATAGATTACAGAAGTTGCAAAATAGAGCAATGAGGATAATTCTTGGCTGTGATTTAAAAACTAGTATAAATGAAATGCTTTCTAGGCTTAGTTGGGTATGTGTATCAGAATTTTGTGAAATTAATTCTTTGATTTTCATTCATAGTATAAGATGTGGTGAAGTGCCTAAATACTTTGTGGGATTATTACAAACTTTTGAAGAAAAACATGATTATAAAACTAGAAATAGAGGCAATTATAAAGTAGACAAAATTAATCTTAATGAAACTAAAAATTCACTGTTTTATAAGACATTATTAATATACAACAAATTAAACAATGAATTAAAAGAGATACCTTTAAAACAATTTAAATATAAAATAAAACAATTGTATATTAATAAAAGAACTAGTCAGATCTATGATATTTAAACCTAAATTAGTTACATATATTTATTTATTTAATTATTTACTATGTATTTAATTTAGATATATTATAAACATAAAATTATAATTTTGTGAAAGTTTTTTTTGTATTGCTCTTATTGGCAATAAATAAATAAATTTCTAATAAAAACTTCGTGCAATGCTGGTACACATGCTCAATTAATAGGTCACGGTACTTAACAACAGTAAGTGTACCCTCAATAAAAAAAGGACCTATTACGGTATTGGAAAATATCTCAGCTCAAACATTTACTGATTGGGGATATTGGGTGTAAGCTGGTATAAACAGATGAGGACTTTCTGTGCTCCAAAAACGGTAACTTTGAATGTTTGGTGTTCTATTTAATGTAAAAGTGCATTCATCAGTAAAACACAGATTTTTAATAAAGTTATCGTCATTATTAGATTTTTCCATTAAAATTTCACAAAATTCTTGTCTTTTTTGAGAATCCGTTCTGAAAAGCTCTTAATGTTGAGAATAATGGTAGGACTTATACTTGTGTTTCTTTAGTATTCTATGTACACGACTTTTACTTATACCGTAGTCAACATTTAGTTGTCGAACACTTATGATCGGATTAGCACTTGGAATCGGTCGATCTTGAAAAAGTGCAGCAAATAATGCTAAACAGTTTCAGTAGCTTTCACCACTGCATACCCATTTAACCATTTGAACTTTTTCAGCAGTTGTATACACACTCAATATTGCAGAAAGTTATAAAAGTAGCGCTAATAATTTAAATTTAAGTTGGTTGCTGCAACTTCAGAGCAATCAAAATGACACATGTTAGCTAAACTATTAGAAAATTTGATATACGTTTAAAAGAACATCTACGTTACATTAATAATCCTAAGAAATACTTTCTTAATTATAATTCTATTTAATCAATTTTTGCTGAACATGTTTTACTTAATGAACACTTTTTTCCAATAGTTATTTAATTCACTAATTATTAATAAAAAAATTTTAGATACACTTGAAATTATTTATATCAAATCTTCAAATATAAATTATTTATTGAATGATCAAACAAATGTTGATGAATCAACACACATAAAATCGTGACCCGGTTTGTCTGTCTGTCTGTATGTATGTTCGTCTTCTTCTCCGAAACCGCTGAACCGATTTCGGAGATCGATACATCAAATTGTTCAGGAAGCCCAGGCACTGATCTTAGGCGGGGTCACAAATTGACCTGACCTTTGACCTCTGATTAGGTCTATTTTCAAATATGTTTGGTTATTAGTTATTTCTTAAATATTAATTTTGCAAAATTAAACGCCTACCTACAAAAATTTTTTGTTTATGTAAATAATTGTTGTTTAATGTTATATAATTTGTCATTCTGTATTATAAATAGTTAATTCTAATGATGTGTTGCAAGTAATCAAGTCGAAACTATAGCCAATTTATTAAATACAATATTTTTAGTATTAGTTTGACCAAAGTTATAGTTTATTAGTAAAAACACCCATACATAAATGGATCCATCACTAATTAATTTTATTAGATAAATATTAGATTTATATTCATATAATGTTATTGAAATATTTGGTGCTGATTGGGTACTTCTTGTTTTCATTTTTTGTTTGACTTTTTCTAAATGATCTTTGTAAATTAAAAATATCTAAAGTTACTTCCAGATAAACTAGGTTAAAATTATGGTTTAGCTTTGTAAAGATAATGTAAGTTTTCTACTTTTTCTCTATTACTTAAATAAAAACAAAAACCTCCGTCTTTTTAAGGTTGGAGCTATCTTCTTTATTTAAAATAAAATTCAATTTACTTTAAGAATTTAGATGTTATTTTCAAAAACAATATTAGCTAGATATAAATAATTGAATTCACGTTCTACATATTTGTTATCCAACAGTAAATCATTTTTTATCGAATAAACACCCTCAAACGTAATTATTTTAAAAGAAAAAAAATTTTAACGCGGTCTACAACTAACTTTGTGATTTATGAGGTATATCAAAAGCAGAAATATCCCCAACAATTCGTATCCAGTTAGATATATTACAGGATTTGAGATACCTATTCGGAGTTTCCCTTCGAGAATCAGGATAATCGGCAAGATTTTTCTTATAAAAATAATTTCATTGGTGTTGAATTTTTTGTGGTATTAAAAAACCGTTTCATAATTTAATATTGTATGACAGAAATTAATTACGCTAATAGAATAGATGAGGCGTAACTTTACTCGGCTTAGCAATTATGGTATTTATGAGCTTTTTTAGCGACGTGTAATGTCCAGTTTCACAATGAAACGTGTTCAAATGTTGTTTAAAAACAAAAAAATCTCGATTTTCAAGTAAAAATTAGTATTGCGTACATTTTACAAATGAAAATGTTTCTGAAAGTTTAGATCAGAATTGCAGTATCATTTAATTAGTTAAAGAATGACATCAATTTTCTTTATGATGTTAAAAGAAACATAGAATAAGAAGTGAGGATAAAAATGACCTTTTACTCGGTTTGCGGCGTAAGTTTTACGTGATAAATTGACTAGAATATGCAATAACGGTTTTAATCAAGACTGCGGCAAAGCTCGAAAGTTTACGTTTTACCGGTTATAGTTGACAATTGTTAGAAAAAAAAGCAGGGAAAAAAATTTAGCTTAATTTAATAAAAAAAAAAGAAAGGCTTATAGTATTAATGATCATACAATTTTTATAAAACCCCTAGAATAAAATTAAAGATGAAAAGCTTTTAACAAAGGTGACCCAAGGGTCAAAATTGATGGTGGGATTATGTATCCGGATAATCCTGCAATTCTTTTTATGATACAAAGTTTAAAGTAATATTTTTGAGTTAAAGGTTGAAAGGAAAAGAATGATTGGATAAAAAGTTATCTCAGATAAACTCGTGTACAGAAAAGAGGAAAATTGCGTCATTCCTTTATCAAATTAATAAAGGCAAATCAATTGTTCTAAATTGAAAAATGATGAAAATGGAGAATTATTAGATTGTCTTTTCGTAATTGATTTTTACAAACGCAGGTGATGACGCAACGGTTATCCTTTTTAAATACGAGTACATGTATAATTTTGCTGAACCATCTTAAGCCCCCACAAAAAAGATTTTTTGTCTTTGTACAAAGAAAGAACAGCTAGCACAAGCTAGCACAACGGTAGCACACCTTTAATTACAGAGTTGTATTTTTTTTTCTTATACAAATTAACAAAATCATTTGGTTTCAAAATTATCTAATAAAATTTACACTCCTACCCCTATTAAAAACCCTGATTCTATAAAAATTACTTTAATTTTTCTGTCTTTTCCAATCCTCCTTTCTATCGCCGCTTTGATCCAATTCACCCCTTCTCCTCCCTCCCCTAATAATGCCACATCTTTCCTTTCTTTCTCCCTTAATTTTCCACACTTTTTTCTTAGATGTTTTATATTTTGCCACCTCTCTCCACACAACTTACATCGCATCTTGTCATCTTCTATCTATTGTTCTCGTTCTCCTCATTACTTAATAGCGGAGTTACTGAGGTTTTAATCAGAGGGGGCTAATGCGACCTCAACCGCTTCGCAAAAAAACATTTTTTTATGTTTGCACACAATAGAGAATAGCTAGCACAAGTTAGAACAACTTACTTAACCGTAGCACACTTCGAAATTAAATTTGGGAGGTTAAAACTAGCTCCGCTATCACACACAAAATATAAAGTTTTTTATAAGTGAAATGTGTGTCTAACGACATCTCGTCTAAATAGTAACAAACTAAACAATGCCAACAGATAACTGTAACGACGATGATTGTTTTTAAATGCACATCGATAATTTTAATGCAATAAACACTCGAGTCGATAAAGCCAATTATTTCTGTACAGTAGCATACACGCACAAAAGAACACCTAATGCACGCTTTATCGACTCGAGTGTTTAGATAACGATGTGCATTTGAAAACATTCGTCGTCGTTACAGTTATCTGTTGGCATTGCATAGTTTTTTTTATGTTTGCACGCTAGGATACTTTTAATAACATAGTTATTGAGGTTTGAATCTGGAGAGGCTAAGGCAATCTCAGCCGTTCCACAAAGAAATATTAATTTTTAATGTTTGCACACAAAATAGAAGAGCCAGCACACGCTAGCACAACTTTGCTCAACGCTAGCGCACCTTTAATAACGGAGTTAATATGGGATGATTCTATAAAAGCCAGTCTCCCCTTCCTCAACTTTCAAAATTATTATGTGTGAACATTAAAAAAATGAGCTAGCACAGGCTATCACAACCAAAATTAACGTTGGCACACTTTGAATAACAAAGTTATTAAGGTCTGCATCTGAAGGGGCTAAGGTTGAACAAAGTTTGCTAGTCTGTAGAGTCTCCTCCGACATGCAGCAAAATTTGCATGCGAGTTGGTACTCATACCAATTTTTGTAGGATGTCCGACAAGTCGGCAGTGCCTTATCAGGAAAGTCGGGAGAAGTCTTGTACTATTTGCTAATAGTGAAAGCACTTAATAGAGTTTTAGACTACTTCAACCCCGGTAGCCTTTATTTTCTGTAGCCTACAAGTTGTTATCAACGGTTTTTACAACAGATTGGTAAGAAAAGCCATCGAAATTCACAAACATCTAAAAATCTTCAAAGAGGAGGCAGGCTCAAACACTCTGCTCCTCGAGGAAAACAGACAATCATGCTTCAAGCAAGAGGAATAAAATAGGCGTGTTTCATTATAATGATCATAAAAAAGCTGGTGTTATTGAAACGTTAAGAATAAACTGTAGAATAATTCAGTTCCTTCTAATTTTTTAATACTTAGACTAAATCAAATTTCTTGTTAGAGGGGCAACTAAAACATAATTTTCTGTGCGATAAATTGGCTACACTTCCTCAGGTGCATTAAAATATACAGGGTCCGGCACATCGAACGTGCATTAAAAGTATATGGAGAACTAACTCGATTTATTTTCTAAAAATAGTGCTGCGTCTGTTTGCGACATCACTGAACTCAGACAAAATATTTTCGTTCATACGACACTTTCGGTTGTACCGGAAGTAGCAGTCAACTTTTTTATATCAAATGAAACATGCTATTTTTATTTTATTTTGAGATTCTACGTAAAATTTAAGGTACTTTTAATTGCTATACCATAAAAAAAATGACTGGTTTTTTTAGTTATATTAAATTAAAATCACGCTGAATTGTTATCGTTCATATTTCAAGATGATATCAATATTTAGTTCCTAATTTGTTATGGCAATTGTCGATATGTTACAGTAACTCACATATGAATGAAAACTCGAATTGCATGTACAGGGTGATGAAAATTCTCATGCCAATATGAACAACTTTCGACCTCAAAAACTTGCTTAATTCAAATGGGACACCCTGTGTTTTTAATTACTAACATACTAACATGTCCTATGATTAAATTGATGAAACACTCTGTGATTTTAATCAACAATTTAATCATAAGACATGGTATAATGTATCGAAAGAGGACATCAAAAGACATCAATTGATAATTAAAAACATAGAGTGTCCCATTTAAATTAAACAAGTTTCTGAGGTCGAAAGTTGTTCATATTGGCACGAGAATTTTTTTCAACTTTAACATGCAATTCGAGTTTCCATTTATATGTGAGTTACTGTAACATATCGACAATTGCCACAACAAATTAGGAACTAAAATATTGATGTCATCTTGAGATATGAACGATAACAATTTAGCATAATTTAAATTTTTTTTTAAATTGATATTTCTAAAAACCAGCCATTTTTTGGGTATGGTGTATTATTTAAACTACACCTTAAATTTTACGTAGAATCTGAAAATAAACTAAAAAATAGTATGTTTCATTTGAAATAACAAAGTTGACAGCTACTTCTAGTACAGACCGAAGTGCTGTATGAACGAAAGTATTTTATCCGAGTTCAGTGATGTCGAAAACAAGTGCAGCACTATTTTCAGAAAATGAATCAAATTAGTTCTTTATATACTTTTAATGCACGCTTGACGTGCCGGACCCTGTATTGCAATGACATTAGGTTATAAGCTTTATAAAATAGTATATTGAAAAACAAGTGTCACAACAACACTTTTTGTCGCACGAAGACAAAGTTTGCAGACCGACCGAAGGGAGGTCTGCAATTGTCGGAGTGCGACAAAAAAGTTGTGACACGTGTTTTTTTATACTATTTTTCTATTTCGCAAAAATTTACTTCAAGAAATAAATGTTAATATTTGATCTAGTATTTTTTTTTGGTTTAAAGCTATGTTGGTAGAGTAGTTGATATCCTAATAAAGTTAGCAACAAATGCTGTTGAAAGTTTACTATCTTCAAAATAATGTGTAGAGATTTTTAATCGCCGTTTAATTCACGAGTTAGTTACAAAACTTTCCCGTCAACCGTACTTTGTAATTTTAATAAAATTATATACTCTAATAATTATAGAGAAGAAATGCTATTGTGAACGCACCACAACCACAAATTTATAACCTAACTTCATCGTTTCTACTTTTTTGTGAGAGCTTCGTCTTTTATTGCCAACAGTATTTTAATATAAGCTCACCAAGTTGATGGAGAATTAAATTACTCAATTTCGATTGTTTTGTCGAAATAAAATAGTTTTCATCACAGTAAAACAAGAAGACTAATTTTTTTGTGGGAACAGATTGGTGCTTAATCAATATAATGGTCCACCTACAAAGACAACACCAAAAGCGTTTGACAATGTTTGATATACCATGGATGTAACTTAAGCACATCTCGAACAAGTTGAACTTTATATAATGACTTGTCGCATCATACCGAAGAAAGATATTTATATCCTTACTGTGTGCAAGCAGTTTACCAACTTATTGAAACAATTATCCTGCACATATTCAATACTGTCAATGGCTTTGCAACACTTTTATCAGAGACATATTTGCTTAAGACTCCTTATCGATGAAGTTTGGTTTTACATTTACCGTTCTATAATTTCACAAACACGTGCATGTAGAGTTTACAAAAAACATTTTGTTAAAGTGGTTCCGCTTCACCTCCAAAAGATCTTTTCAGAAGTCGGAATGTTTACTTTTTATAGTTTAGATTTTTTCTTACAGCCTTACTTAAAGAATCTAGCTTTTGAACAATGAGTAAATAATATTAAAGAACTACGTGAGAGAATAGTTTGTAAAATAGTTGAGCTGAACACCCTTAACATATGTTATTAAACGTTATCATTGGAATGTTGCATACAGTACAAAAATGTCTTAAAAATCACTGAACAAATTCAAGATTTATTACAATTGTAGATTAATGTCGATTTGTTATTATTAAAATTTGCTTGGCTACAAATTACGACAGATTTTTTATTTATACTTTCATGTTGTAGTTCATTGAAGATAAAACGGCAATATGTATGTATAGTTGCATATACTAAAATCAATTTTGTTTACATTAATGTAAGTCATAAATGCGCGGTTGATGGAAGAATATTGTTTGTTAAGTTTTCTTTCATAAATTAACATTAAATTTTCTTGGAATATTAAAATCTACTTAATAAGAACTAACCAAACAAAACCTCACTTCATTTTCTTACGTCAAAATTAAAACTGTAAATTATTTGGTTATACACTAAAATTTATAAAATCCCTAAAACAGTACGAAAAGAGCTTCTATTTCCGTATCGTGTACAATAAGGAAACAAATCTATAAAAATTGCGAAATAGAAAAAATATTTTGTTTTGTTTTGTTGAAATTTTAATATTAATTTTTATCTTCAAAACATCCAAATAAATAACTCTTTGATAATCTCAGGGTTTCTTTTAACGAGTAAAATTTTGTATATGCAACTTTATTTTTTGAAATTAATAATAATGCTCTCTACTTTATACTAGAATACTAATTATCTCTCTTTTTGTAGACCACCAAATCTGAAGTGACTTTCAAGATGTTACCAGTAATTAAAAACCACGATGTTACCAACTACACAATTCCTTTATTTTTTCACACATAAAATCAAATAAAATTACGCGTTTTAAATTAAAATTTTGCAACAGCGCTTTGAATATAAGCGACCACGCATACGTATTTCGGACGTCCAACAAGTGGTGTTAATGTGTACAACCAAAAATGAACTGAAAAACTCAACTACAAACTACTACAATAATTTATACTAACTTCTGGTCACCAATACAGGTATGTGCATTATTATTTTCTTTTCGTGATCTACCGTATTCGGCTTAGCAGATTACGGCGTTGCAATCCGGATTCTGTTAGATGTTGTGCAAATTGCTGCTTCTTTAAGTCTACCTTTGCAACACTCGGCTTATACTTAACAGTTCGTGGTCTAACACTTTATTAAAAACGTTCGACGAACACCTTATCATGTAATTATTCTTGTTTTTATTATTTAAATTATTTATTTCGTTCGGTGCACTTATATTTTACTTTCTTTTTACATTTATTTGTTCACGTGCAACTCGAATTAACTTCTACACGTCACTTTAAATTTTAATTACGTTGTGACGTTGCGTCTTGCCTTCTCTTTCTATTTTCACTAAACGGTCGTTATTTCAGCACGGTCTAAAGATCTCTGGCGTCGGTTAGCACCTTGATTTATCAGTTTTCTAATAATGGCCTGCTGTTTTCTTATTTTTAATTTCAAACGTATTCAAGTTCGTAACATTTTGTACTGCCGTCTTTTGGTACTTCTCTTCACTCACCCAACTCTTGACTAGTTTTCTGTAAATTTCCTTTTTTTGTTTTGGAGTTAATTACTTTTATGTTTAATAATTAGGAAAGCATTTCCTTATTTTTCCTTTACACGCGTTTTACATGAATTCGATGCACCACAAAGATGTCAGACGCATTTACATAACCTTTGTTACCATTACCGATTTTCTCAATTATTTTGATTTATTTATTTTCGCGGACTGTTTTTGATATTAAACCCCGTTTCAAAATCACCTTTGCGTTAAAAATACATAGTCTCACATACGCACATTTAGTTATTAATTTCCCATTTCATTATAAGACCAGTGACCGACATTTATCTAATTTCTCTAAAAACTATTACTGAAACTAATTTATTCTATGGTTGATATTAACACGTAAACATAGATAAATGACATCAAATTACTAACAGCTACCCAAAAATCTTTTCGAACACCTCCGATTTCTACAATATTTCCAAGATTAGGATTTATTTACACGGAAATCAGCATGAAATTATTTTTTTATTATTAAATTAGACCTGGGATGCGAAATGCATTGCAATATTTCAATTTATCGGAAATGTGTCAGATTGGTTTTATTACAATGTTAGCGATATAGGTCGGAGGTGGTGTTTACTGTTTCAACACGAAACGTCGCCAATTTGTCGCACAGAAAATTGTGTTTTAGTTGCCCCTCCTACAAGAAGGCTGACTTCTTCTAAGTAATGTTAAGAAGAAATTGAATTTAACGTTTTTATTATATGGGCAGACGCTTAATTTTTTTTAGTTTGATATGTACACTACATAAGCATATATTCAAAACTTTTGAGGTTATACAGTACACTAAAAACATATTTATGCATTTATCTACACTAAATAATACACATGTACATGATTAAGTGTAGACACAGTTCAGTGGACCAGCGTAGCAACGATGTCGTTTCTATAGCAACAGAATATTTATTTGTTTTTATTGTTTTGATACTCTACTGCACTAAGGGAGCATCCGTAAATAGTATATTGAAAAACAAGTGTCACAATAACACTTTTGTCGCACGAAGACAAAGTTTGCAGACCGACCAAGGAGGTCTGCAATTCGGAGTCGACAAACAGTAGTGTGACACGTGTTTTCTATACTATTTTTCTATTTCGCAAAAATTTACTTCAAGAAATAAATGTTAATATTTGATCTAGTATTTTTTTTGGTTTAAAGCTATGTTGGTAGAGTTGTTGATATCCTAATAAAGTTAGCAACAAATGCTGTTGAAAGTTTGCTATCTTCAAAATAATGTGTAGAGATTTTTAATCGCCGTTTAATTCACAATTAGTTACAAAACTTTCCCGTCGACCGTACTTTGTAATTTTAATAAAATTATATACTCTAATAATTCTAGAGAAGAAATGCTACTGTGAACGCACCACAACCACAAATTTATAACCTAACTTCATCGTTTCTACTTTTTTGTGAGAGCTTTGTCTTTTTGTTGCCAACAGTATTTTAATATAAGCTCACCAAGTTGATGGAGAATTAAATTACTCAATTTCGATTGTTTTGTCGAAATAAAATAGTTTTCATCACAGTAAAACAAAAGACTAAATTTTTTTGTGGGAACGGATTGGTGCTTAATCAATATAATGGTCCACCTACAAAGACAACACCAAAAGCGTTTGACAATGTTTGATATACCATGGATGTAACTTAAGCACATCTCGAACAAGTTGAACTTTATATAATGACTTGTCGCATCATACCGAAGAAAGATATTTATATCCTTACTGTGTGCAAACAGTTTACCAACTTATTGAGACAATTATCTTGCACATATTCAATACTGTCAATGGCTTTGCAACACTTTTATGAGAGACATATTTGCTTAAGACTCCTTATCGATGAAGTTTGGTTTTACATTTACCGTTCTATAATTTCACAAACACGTGCATGTAGAGTTTACAAAAACATTTTATTAAAGTGGTTCCGCTTCACCTCCAAAAGATCTTTTTCAGAAGTCGGAATGTTTACTTTTATAGTTTTGATTTTTTCTTACAGCCTTACTTAAAGAATCTAACTATTGAACAATGAGTAAACAATATTTATCCACAATCACCATATTAATAATAATAATAATGCCTTTATTAGGTTATGTAACAAAAATTCAAATGTACATTAAAGAAATAATACAGAAATAATAATAAGATATACAAAATAAAATTTAAATTAAAAATAATATAAAAATAAGAAAATTTATTGTTACTAACCCAATGGGCGAAGTTCAGATGCTAAAGAGAGACAATTCTATTTAGCTCTGCTCTACCACTTAACCCATTTAATTGTAATAAATATACATATCTCTTTTTGTCATACAATATGTACAGTTTAATTTTCTAAGAGATTCCGATCCTACGTGATGTGCTTTATATTATTTAACATTGTTGTGATAATAACATTTGGTATAGTGTTCTCTTAAATGTATATAAATTCATGGACTTTATATTAGTTGAAAGTGAGTTATATATTTTGGCTATGGTATAGGAATAAGAACGTTCAAATAGCGTTGTTTTATGTAATGGTGGAATGATTAGTTAGTATATCTCGCGTTTGTACTAAAATGTATCTTATTATGTAGATAAGAAGGTGTACTACTTAATATGACTTTGTGGTATAAAGTGGCTGTATGCAAATACCTTCTCTGTGTCATATTTAACCACTTGACTTCATTTAACTTGTGTGAAATGCAGTCATATTTTCTAATTCCAAAGATTAAGCGCAAACAGGAGTTCTGCATTCTCTGAATTCTCATTTTATCAGCGCTGTCTAGAGCAGGTCCATATACGGCATCACAGTATTTAAATTGAGAGAGGACCAAAGATTCACAAAGCAATATTTTAATTTTTTGCTTAGAATGCAGCGATTGTTGAAAATAAGTTTAAGATTAACAAAAGCTTTCAGTATAATGTCCGTTATATGATTTTTAAACCGTAAATCCGTATCTATTTTAAGTCCTAGGTTTTTTATGGATTCTTCTAAAGGAATTATTGTATCTTTTATTACAATTTTAAGTTTGCTTTTGTTAAGCTCTCTTACTTTAACTCTGCCGAATAACATAGCACAAGACTTCAGCGGATTAACTGTGAGACCATGTGCTTCGGATGTTTGAATAATATTATTTAAATCATTACAAATGCATTCATTTGCTGCAATTATATCGTGTTCTGTAAAATGGTATTGTAATTGTATATCATCTGCGTATTGATGGAATATCAAATTGTCTAAACATTTGTTAAAATTACAGGTATATATGGTAAACAGAATTGGTCCTAGCACTGAGCCTTGTGGTACACCAGACAATAACGTTAAATGCTTCGACTTTTCATTTTGTACCTAACCTGTTGATATCGACCTGTAATAAAATTGTTTATAAGTATATTTGCCTCGTCACTAAATCCAACGTAATGTAGAATGCTACCTAATAGTTTGTGACATATTCTGTCGAAAGCCTTAGAGTAATCTAATAGAATTAAAGTAGATAATTTACCATTATCTAATGCATTATAAATCTCATCAGTAATGTTTAATAGTGACGTAGTGCAACTGAATCCTGACTGAGTTGCTGGCAATATTTTATTGCTTTCTAGATGAATTTGAATTTGTTCAGCGATAGTCTTCTCCAAACTTATAGGTCTTAAGTCATTTAAAGTTTTTGCTGGTTCTTTTACGGAAGGGGTATAACCAATGCAGACTTCCATTTTTCTGGAAAGGTGCTGGTGTATAGGAATAATTAATTATAAAGGTTATATAAGGCGTTAGAAAAGGACAACATATGTTTATCATCTGGTGACTAATGCCATCAGAACCTGTTGACTTTGTTTTTATACTGGTTAGAAAACGTAGTATGTCCAAATCTGTTACCTCATGAAATTTTAGTTTGGTTTGAATGGTTTTTATGGTATTACTATTATAAAAGTTATATAATTCTGAATTGCAACCTAAATTTAAGTTGTCTAATTTTGTAAAGAAGTCATTAATTTTATTAACATCATTTAGGTCTGGGGTAGGTCAATATTTCTTTTTTTACTGATTATGTCTAACTGTTGTAGTTTGTTCCAGATATTATTACTATTGTCACGTATTTTAAATTCTAGGTATGCTTTTTTTCTCGTTTTATTGCCAAGTTAACGTAATTACGCAAAGTTTTATAATATTGCCAATGAGTCAATTGTTTTGAAATTTTGAACCGTTTTAAAGCTTTGTTCCGTATTGAGATCATTTCTTTAATATTATGTGTTAACCATGGAGCTTTGGGTTTCAATAGTCGTGATGTTTTAATGGGAGCATGTATATTAAATATGTTTAATAGGTTATTGTCCAGAAACTCAACCATATCATTAATGTTTGTCATACCATATATTTCATCCCAATAAATGTTCTGTAAATCTATATAAAAATCATTACTATCAAAATTATTAAAATCTCTGTAAGTTCTAATTACAGGTACATTTTTAGTAATACATCGTATGGGATAAGAACAAAATATTAGTGAATGATCCGAAACGTGATGCATTTGCAGGGTGCTTGCATGGTCCACATCTATATCACTTAAGATAATAATAAGGTCAAGTAAGCTTGAGCTAACCTTAGATATTCTTGTAGGTTCTTTAATTATTAGTTTCAAACCCATACTTTCAATTGTAGTAGAAAACTGAACGCATCGTAGATCATCACACCTAACTAAATCAACATTGCAGTCACCCATGCATATTATCTCATCACATTTGGTCAAAATTTGGGTAATGGAGCTCTCAAACCGTTCAAGAAATTCAGAGAATGCATACTCCATTCTTCTGTAAACTACACCTACAGCTAATAATATATTATTTAATTTAAAAGCCACCCAAATTTGTTCTAATGATTGATGATTATCTATGTGTATTTGTTTATATTGTAGATCGCTGTTAATATACATAGCCACACCTCCTCCCCATGTAGTTGTAATTCTGTCTTTTCTTTCAAATTTGTATTTAGCAATAGTTATAGCTGAATTTGGTACCTTTGAAGAGAGCCAGATCTCTGACAGACCAATTACGTCAAAGTCATTTATTAACACATGCTGCTTGAAGTCGGAAAAATGATTTGTTAGAGACCTTACATTTAAATTTGCTACATTAAGGTAAGCACTCATTATGCAGCAGTTGGAGTATAACGATATCTAAATTATAAGACAGAATTAAAATCAAACACCCCATAAATACAATCAACATATTGTAATTATTTGTTAATACCTTATAGCTTAGTATGCAAATTAAAATGCATATGTACGCATACGTAATACTAAATGAAATGGAAAAATTCATTGTATAAATATACAAAAGTAAATAGATGTAGGTAAACATTTTCGATAATAAAAGTAATCTTTTTGACCTTAATAATAATATAACTAGTTCATATTTAGTGAACATCATTAAAATCCTGTGCTGACTTGACCACGAACACCTTACTTTTTCATCTTTACGCATTAGTATTTGACCATTCCGACACCACACAAATTTTATTAACTTATCCTTTGCATATTCTCTTGCTTTAAAGAACAAAACACAATAATTTTTTGTTAGTGAATCGTTTATATAGATATCACTGGTTAAATTTACATTTGGTAGATTACTAAACATTTCACCTAAATCTTTAACAATCACCCTCCTTTTTACACGATTACAACTCATAAAGTTATCTTTGTCCATTCTACTGATTCCTCTAGGCTCAGATGGATTATTAGGATTTTTTGAAAGTCGATGACAAGCATCTATCATGTTCTTTTCAATAGAAAAACCTATTGCACTGCCCACGTTTCTTACTACTGTAACTATATTTTCATTTTGAATTTCCGGCACACCTCGGATTTCCACACAATTTTTTCTAGTGTACTGCTCTAATTTTTTATTCGTAATTGCAAAAGCGTCATTTTCTTTTAATAAGTTCTTATTTTTGGTTTTTAGCTCTTCAATTTTTTTAAACATTCATCAATTTTTTTTCTTGATTTTTCAATAAATTAGTATTATCACCAATTTTAGCGTTACAAAAGTTTAACGATTCTGCAAAATCATCTTGATTATTTTTTATTATTAACATTAAGTTGTAAATCTGATCAAGATTGACCTCAGTTAACTTAGATGGTGAGACATTTTTATCAACTTCATCTTGTAAGGTATTGTCCACATTGTTTTTATAACACCTTTCACAATTCCAGATTACAATTTTGTTTGACTTTTGCAAAGTATGAAATTCGTCAATAGATATATTTATACATTCAAGGTGAAGACTTTTTACATACCGAACAATCAATGAATTTTTCATATCTCGTTATTCTCTTATCACACACCACACAGTTGACACCACGACTTGCACTAAATTTAGTTTCTTTATTTGCTATAGAGCTATTTTTATGCCGTTATGAAACGTATTATAACACCTATAAATCACTAGTATTTTATATTCCATAAAACATTAGTGTTTTGTAATATATAAAATTCAAGAAAAATTTGCAGAAAATTTAGTAATTATTTATTAACATTAACATTAACATTCACGTTAACATCAAAAGTAAACTTATTTGCAATATCAGGATTTACATTTACACAAACCACGTTTGAGGAAGACTGTATCGCGGAAATCTCTTGCATTGTGTGGATTTTCCTTGAATTTTTCTAGCAATATCGATTTTATTTGACTCGCTTTCTTCTATATACCTCTCAACAACACTAGATGACCTCCACGCTCCGTGCCTCTTAAGAGTGAGAATATCACCACCAGCATTAGCCAACAGAGTCGCCGAAGAACGGCGCATACTATGGCCCGTGTAGGATTTACCGTCTAGAAGTTTTAAGAAAGAAGCAATCTGTGAGGGATTCTGGAAATAGTGTTAATTCCCACAGGTTGCACGGTGCATTTTGAATTTATATATCGCAAAAAAATCTTCCCTGCGAAATAGTACTTTTAGGACGTAGGCGTATGTATTTTTTTGCATATCTCCATAACATTAACAGAGAATCCTTCGTCTAATACAGTGAAACTTCTTGACATATTGGTCTTTGTTTCTGGAATGGACAAGTAGATAAAAGATCCTTTATCTTTCACATGTTCAATATTTAAGTTTACCAGTTCATTGCATCGTAAACCTCCACAAACACCCATTATGACAGCAACCTAGAAATATTTAAAATAATTAAGATACCAATACAAAGAGAAGAAAATTGGTTGTACCTTCATCATTAAGTACTTTTCATCAGATGCTGTTTTCAAAAATTATTCGATGTGTCCCCTCTCAAGCACTTTTGCCTTCTTTGCCTTGTAGTTTTTGATTGGCTCTTGAGATAAGCAATTAATTTGCCGTATTTTGATATGTCAATATTTCTATGCACATTCAAAGTTGCTCTTAACATTGAATATTTCGTCCACATCGACGAGGAGGCAAACTTGCTTCTTACATTTAAAAAATAAGCCAACAGGACGTCCTCGTTTATGATGTTTGCACCTCTTTTCTCTCTCCATTCATTAAAGGTAGCAAATTCTTTATGTATGCATCTTTAGATTTGGCCGGCAACAGTTGCAGGGTTACTTCTTCAGCTTCTGCTTTAATTTCTACCGGCAAAGAATCACTTTCTGACATTTTTCAAAACGACGCACACAAACGATTTCTAATTTTTCACAAATATTGTTTTAATAAACAAGCATCCTAGCAACTAATAATGCAAAACCGCCCAAAGTTTCACTAAATTTTCTAATATTTGCTATTACATTGAAATTTTAGAACTGCTCAGATTACTTATTTTCAATTAAATTGGTTTGATTGTGGATAAAATCTTGTATTGCATTCGTGGTTTAGTGGCATATTATCCCCTTAGAAATTAAACGCTCGAACTTCGTTCTCGCGATTAAAAATTCTTGCGTGGATAATCTGCCTACTAAAACACATATACAATAAATAGCTATAAAGAACTACGTGAGAGGATAGTTTGTAAAATAGTTGAGGTGAACACCCTTAACATGTTATTAAACGTTATCATTGGAATGTTGCATACAGTACAATAATGTCTTAAAATCACTGAACAAATTCAAGATTTATTACAATTGTAGATTAATGTAGATTTGTTATTATTAAAATTTGCTTTGCTTTTTTAAATTACGACAGATTTTTTATTTATACTTTCATGTTGTAGTTCATTGAAGATAAAATGGCAATATGTATATATAGTTGCATATACTAAAATCAATTTTGTTTACATTAATCTAAGTCATAAATGCGCGGTCGATGGAAGAATATTGTTTGTTAAGTTTTTTTCATAAATTAACATTAAATTTTCTTTGAATATTAAAATCTACTTAATAGAACTAACCAACAAAAAACCTCACTTAATTTTTCTTACGTCAAAATTAAAACTGTAAATTATTTGGTTATACACTAAAATTTATAAAAATCCCTAAAACAGTACGGAAAGAGCTTCTATTTCCGTATCGTGTACAATACGGAAACAATGCTATAGAAATTGCAAAATAAAAAATAGTACTTTGTCAAAACCGGGTTTTTTTATCACACGAAGACAAAGTTTGCAATCCGGTTGATAGGAGGTCCACAATGTCTGAATGTGGCAAAAAGTTGTATTTACTATAAATTTGTTTAATACACAAACACAAAAAAAAACTTAAAGAGGTAGTTGTAATATTTAGGTTAGGTGCGCTCAGCAGCCTTGATTATTTGTAGCAATTACAAAGCTTCTTAATTTTTTAAAACTAATGGCGAGAGCGAATAAAGCCTCTTATGCATATATTTGATTAAAATACCTCTCCACTACTTAATATATTTAAAGTGTTTTAAGATTATACAGAGTTTCTCGTAACTAATACACAGTAAGACAACTGTAGGAAAAGTTTATTTAGTAACATATTCAACATAAAATACAATATTTTTTAATTTAATCGTGTAATATTAAATTGTTAATTATATCTCAATCCCTGTATAATATTTAAATTTAAAAAACGACTCTTTTAAAATCTGGTTGTAAAACTGTTTGAACGTGTTCACAAATTGGTGTTTAGGTTTAGATTTAGATTAAATCTAACAACTACCGAAGATTCCGAAAGCTAGTTTGAATTTCGGCACATCTCATGGCCCTAAGTTGTCTCATCTTTTTGCTGAATCTTCTTTGACGCCAACATAACTTGTATAAGTATTTAGTTCAATAAGATTTGCATATTTTGTTGCGTTTTTTAAAGATACCTACTGTAGTTGTAATTACATATTGCAATGGATTACGCATATATTTTGTAAAAAAATATTAATTTAAAATTTGAGCAATGAGAAACTCTTTATTTATTATTTAAAATTGCTTATCAATCTTAAAGCTTGGGCCCGTTTGTCCAATAATAAAAATGTTTTAATAACAAAACAAAAATAATGAATTTTAACTCTAAAGAATTACGTACGTGACGTGCAAGCATAAACAAACAAACAAAAAGAGTTTTTATTTTAACTGACCTTTTGTTTTGTTGTGGATGACTTTATTAATGTTTCATGGCTGAGTTTTTTTCATTCACGACGAGTACACTGTTTTTCATTAATGAAGAATTTTTAATCAATCGTTTTTTAGTATTAATATAAACAGCCGAAGCTTAATAGTTAATTTGCATGTTTAACGAATTAATTTAGCTTTGAACGTAATATTCGAGACACTGTCAAATTTAATGTTCAAACTTGGGTTCATGAATGCTCAATGTGGAATTGTTGAATGCCGAAACGAAGAATGAATAACCTTCAACCGCCGGTCATAACATGTTTTTCCCTGTTCTCCCTTTTATACATTCAACGTACAGTAATATTTTCTTTAAAACGTTTCTAGCTCACTTACAGTTCACCTCCTTTCATTTTAACACATGAGGATCGTTTGCAACCTTTCATATTTAAGTTTCGTTTTACTCGTACACTTTTAACCTTGGTACGTGTCGCAAAGCATTTTATTTATTATTATTATTATGCACAAATTAAATTATTTTGTTAATAATAATATAGATTGGCTTTTAGAAATTCTTAAACTCTAAATAAATTTAATTTCACCTCTCATTTAAATTGAAACTTTTGATATAAATCCTTATTTTATCGTTTTTGATTTAAATGAAATTTTTATTTACTAAAAAAGATAACTTTTCACTGCAATATGTAGCGACGGAAATATATCTCCTAATTATATTAATTTGTGAATACGCGCTTTGTGATAATTATGTCTGTGATCGTACGGCCGAATAACGTAAATATATTTCATGCATTGGCGTTTTGCATTCAAACATGTTTGTGGTGTCCTGATTACACTCGGGGAGCTATAATTAGTTAATTACTATTGCAATTTTCCTTTTTTCTTTGTGTGTTCATGAAACGAATGTACTTATTCTCATTATATTTTGTGTCAAATTAGTCATTACGATACGAAGCCATTCGATCAAATTAGTCTAATCAAGACTGATTTAACTTTATGTTATGTGTAAACTTGTTCAATGCGTTTTTATTATTACTTGCTAAGATCTGTGATTTATCTAATTATGTTAAGTGTGTAAGACCTTACAAGTGGTAAAAGCTCAAGTTCTATAAAATTATATCAATATGTTTGTCGGTGATAACAGTTTGTTTGTTTCTGCATCCTGAACCCCTTATTAGTAAGGACGAACAGCTGCAGAACGGGGGTGGCGCCCTTTTTTTGTCGTTTTGAAGCATTCTATACCGCTATATTATACTAAAAACCGCTCACTACCCCTCTATGACAAAGCAGGTCGAAGTTGCTTTAAAGGGAAAACTGAGTTAATAATAAATAACTTATTTTCTTCCCGAACAAACTGTAACAAGTTCATCCAGAATTTACTCGTATATAAATTAATGCAAAAAAGGTAACGTAGTCTGCATATAAACTTAAGAAGTAATGCTTTTGTATCGATCACAAAAATTGCATACGATATAACTTGCACGACTAAAAGAACATCACAAATACTAATTAAGATTATTTTTAAATTAATAATAACAACAAATCTAATAAATAAAACTTGTTTGTTATTTTTAAAAGGCTTGTTAAGAGTTTTATAAACTGTACTTTAACACGTATTTTTCGAATGACAAAAAAGGTTGATGTAGGTTAAATTGTTTTTTGTGTTTAATGAAAATTTAAGCAATGAAGTTTCAAAATTGTCAAGGAGAGGAATATAATTAATTACAATTATTTATTGATTTTTAAACTTTTCTGCTTAAAATTGCCAATGATACAAATACAAAAGAATTTCAATTAAAAAAAAATCTAATTTTATTAAATAAATTGATTGTTTACATTTTTTTAAATTAAAATATGTAGTTAACTAATTATTAAATTAATTCAAAAACTTGAATATCAAACTAAATTTGTAACCAAAAATATAATATACTTTTACGGAAAATATAAAAATAAAACGTTCTACTTTTTACATGTAAAAATAAGTTAACGACAATTATGAAATAAAAACGTAACATAAATAAAGGTTAGTTCGTAGCTCAGTGGGCGGGGTGGGTCGCGAGATAATTTGCCTTTGTAAAATGGTAAGAACGTAGCAAATTGATGCAAAATCGCCAATAACAATCAACACATTAGTCAAAATCAGGAGGGCGACAAACAAGGAAACGACAGTTTTAGGGAGAAACGACATACATTCGTTAACTTCTGTTACAATTGTATTCTGTAAGTCAATAAGAACAACATTTTAATGATATTTTTAAATATACAGGGTGCTCCAAAACAAAATAGCACACGATAGTTGTGTTTTTTTTAATGGAACACCTTGTATATGATTGTATTATCGAATTCTACTCAACACAGTTTATAATTTACAACATGAAATTCAAAGCACTTTTAATTTCAGTTTTGTTAATATAGCTACTTAAAAACATAAATACTTGGAAGTCACGGCTAACAATGAACTCGGGCTTGTTGAGATAAAGCAGAGGCGATTGAAACGAAGACGAAAAGACGGATCAAAATAATTCTTTTTAACAACGCCAAAAACTGGCACTAAGTAAGAATTTATGCGGTACGGAAATTTTAAAACCGCAACATTGCGAAACTGGGTAAGGCTTAAAGTTGCCAGTAAACATCAAAAGTAAAATTTTTCGATCGTGTGAAGAAATATAAATATCCTCAGACTTGAGAAACGGAAAAATTCACCCATATGCACGTACCGCTCACAAAACCTACTAGATAATGAAATATCGAACTACATCAAGAAAGTACAATAAAACCGCCAAAATTTATTTTATCTTAAGGTGAAGTAGATGAACTGGTCGGGACTTGCAACTAAGCAAGATAAGAAAATTGGACACTACGAGTGCAATACTAAACAAATAACAATTTTTTTATGTGAATGAAATTTAGCGCAAATTAAATAGGCATAATAAAGGCTTATCAATTATTTTAAAAAGGTAACAAATTTTTGTTAACTCGCTAATCCACACTGACAAAATGACTATCGACCCATTAGTCTAACATCCACTACGTGCAAACTTTTTGAGAAAATTATAGTTAAACAATTATTCAAATTTCTACAAAACAAAATTATAACTATAACTCATTGGTTAAATTATTTCACCTTAACATCACTTTTCTAATATACATCTTAGACAAAAATTTATCTGTTTTTGTAACACTACTTATTACACGCCTTATTAAAAACAAACAAGGTCAATTACACTTACGTTACAAATACCCATTTAAATCGTTACTAACTTGTAAGTAACTGAATCGGTGTATTTATAACAGTATGCACAAATCTCAAAACTTTAGCAACTATCAAAAATAGGGAATCTCCATAACTCATTTTCAGAGGTGTTACCAAAGAATATTAACCTGCGGTAAAGAAGCGACACTTGTCAATTTTGCATAGTGACGTTACTTCCATTTGAAACTATAAATTCAGTGCCGTTCTTGAACCATACGGTAAATACGTGAGGTTACATTTGCAATTAGATATTTTAGATTTTGTAAGTTAATAATCTAACAATTGCATACAAATTTTGACAGGAAGTCCATGTACTAAGTTTTTCTTACTTATTTACCGTAAAATCCAAGATAGCTAATGAATTTGTAGTTTAAAAATGGCTCAAAATCATTCATAAGTAGTTTAAGTTTTATATACCAAATTGACTTTTTTACCGTAATTAATATTCTTTGATATTGTTACGCCACTGAAGTTACGAGAATAAATAAGTTCAAAGATTCCAGAACGATCAGAACTTTCGTTTTTCTTAATATTCGGAATATCTTCTTCAATACTATTCTACAACTATAAAAGCACAGTCATGTAGTTGTTAAGTTCAGTTGTAAATTGTCATTGAATTCAAGTTGATATAAATTATAACGTGTACTATTAATTGTGTGTATTTATCAGAATTTCTATAAATTATATATTTTAAAATAAATAAACTTTTAACAATGTAATACAATCAGGCTGCGTTTAATTACCTCAAGATTGAAAATACTGAAAGAAAAACCATTTATTGTTATAAAAATTTATTTTAAAGGGTACATACATATTTTTATGTTACTATTTAATAAAAATAGTTTACTTTGACAGTCGTATTTGAATTTAAAAAACAAGTGCAGCAATACAAAGCCGTACAACTGTATAAAACCTAATACTAATCACCAGCAATTAAAAGTTTAATAAAAGTTTGTAGGCTTCTAACGTATTTAAGTTAATATATGATTTATTTTCTTAAATATTTTTCATAAGACTAATAACTTTGCGCTAATTAATGTTTTTCATCTAGTGACAAGAAGCTTTTTCGTGTAAATTAAAGATTGCTGGTCCATAAAACAGTCCTTCGAAGTATGTCATGTATATTAAGGTACCTCAAAATTAACAAGTTATACTGTCAATTAAACAAGATGAATTAAGCGACATTCAAAAATTACATGTAAAAGCGTTGGAAAGTTAACTAAAGTTCGTTACACAATAGTAATAGGATGACGTCACGCAGCAGTTTATTACAAAGTTGTCATATTATTGCATATAAGTTTCCTTTTCTATTTCCTACACTTCTAATTACTTTGAAAATAATAAGCTTTTATTTGTACAATAATCAACAATAAAGCAGCAATATTGCAACATCGTGAAGTGTTGCCAACTTAACATAAGTAAAGTAACTTTAATTTACATTGTGGTAACAGAAAATGTTCAAGGTTATATTCACTGCTATAGACTATGTAAGTTTGACGTCATCCTACTATTCACATAAACCGACTTTAGATGAAAATTATTGATTTAATTTCATAAAAACATTATTACTTTAGTAAAGTGTCTTTTTAACTCGGCCGATATCAATCAAAACTTTACTGTCTTCTTCAGTTTAAAATTTTCACTATTCTCAAAAAGTTTTTACCCGATAGTGATGTTTAAATACTTATTTCATATATTCGTTGGAGCAAAAGATGTACGAAAATGCAAAACTCAATAATATTTGTCTGTATTTAAGCGTTTAACTGCCAATTTATGTTTTGAAGCAAATTTAACCTACATTTATCTCGATTGTTTTTTCCATTATTTATTCTAATTTGGAAACACTGTAGAAAATGCAAATATTCTGCATCATATTATATTTATTTTAATTTATGATTTCTTATAGTTTTAGTAACTTTACTTTGAACATTTTTAATTGGCAGTTGATTATATTTATTCTATTGGTTTTAAAATGAAGATGGTTGAGCACGAAGATACTGCGCTGAAAGAGTTATTTTTAAAATAAAAAATATTTTGAAATAAAATACTGATTATTTAAATTTATAGTAAATGTTCTATTCAAATTGAACGTAGATTTAATGTATTTAATGATTACGAGTGAACTGATTAAAGGAAATCACTTTTCTATTTGGCAGCCTAAGAGTGAAGAACAATAAAGTTAAAGGTTAATTTTTATGTATAAAATAGATTACTGTAAATAAATTAAAATAATTTTTAATTAAAATATCTTTTGAACGTGCACGTGACGCGTTATTGTAGTTTAAAAACGATTTTTTTGTTTGTAACTAGAATATTAGCGTATTAAAGTATTGTTTGTAAATAAGTAGATTGTATTATTTTATTTATAAAAACAAATTCAAAACCCCGAGTTTAAAATTAGACTAAAAATTTTTAAGTTTAATATGGATATTTTATTTGAATAATTTGAGTTTCATTGTTCAATTAAATTAATTTTTTTATATAAATTTATTATGCAACCACAGCAAATATTAAAATGGCGCCCAACATAAGGCGGTCTTTTAAAAGTTTTAAAAGGCGCTCATAAAGTTTTTGTTATTTTAACGTAGGTATTGTAGTAATTTCTTTAAAATAAATAAATTAAAAAATTATTTTTGTATTGTAGTGTATTTTCAAAGAAATTTTTAAAACGCAAATGTGGATAAAAATAGTGAAACTATGTGATGTAACTAAATGAAAGGTAAAAAGTAGAAGTAAAATGGATAAGGAGAAATTGTAAACGTAGAAAATTAAATATGAAGATATGAAAGGATGAAATAACATGGAAAATAATGGAAGGAACCACTATGAAGAAAAAATAACAGAAGATATCGTATTAACCATAGAAAATGTAATTGAAATAAAAAATAAAACAATAATAAAAAAGAAAAGAAGATAAAAGTGGTCAACACAAAATAAACAAAAATTGATAGATAAATAATTAAAGGAGTAAAAGTGAGAAGAATGATAAAAAAGAAGACAAGACAGAAACCGATAACAAAAGGTAAGAAAAAGGGAAGTGTCTCGAAGGAAGGAAAGATTGAGCAACAAACAAAGAATATGAGAAGAAGGTATAAACTGCAAATTAAAAATTAAAATTGGAGGAGTATAGGACATGAATAGGGTAGATATTGAAAATGAAAATGAAGGACAGTTTAGAATTATCTGAAGATAATAAATAGGAAAAGAATTAATAAGGTAAGAAATTATTGGTTGCGAGGAGAGGTTAGAAATAACAAATTGTATAGGTCAGCTACAAAGGTTAGCACTGAAAAGTAAGTTTAGAATAAAATGAAATAGGCTAGCTAGTAGCTAGTGAGTTTATTTGAATATAAATAGAGTTAGTTATGAAGAGTTATTTTAAATAAGGTTAGGTTTGAAATGTTGTTTAAAAGAAGTGTTTGATTTGAATAATGAAGTATTATTTTTTTTTTAAATGTTATTTTGAAAGAGAATATGTCAGTTAATTTTAAAAAGTTAGTCGTGAAAAAGTTTATTCTAAATAAGTTAATTTTGAAGAGTTTGTTAAAATGTTATTTTGAAGAAAATGGAATGAGAAGTAAATGATCAATGGTAAGTCGAATAGTAAGAAGATTTGAAGAAATATGAAATGAATATGAAGCTACAATGAAATAAATGAAGAATAATGAAAATATCAACGATGAAATAAATAGAAAATAATAAAGATATCTATGATGAAATAAATAATGAATAACAAGAAAAAGTGGTGTAAAAGAACGCACATACGAAATGGTTATGAAAAATAAATTGAATTCAACTTTGAGAAAAGGTATAAGAAACAATCTGTTATGAGAATAGGAAAAGTGAAGAATGATTGTATGGAAAGAAAACTACTGATAATTGATGATCTAAATTAAATTTGAAGAAGCAAGAGAGAGAGAATTGAAATACAATTGAGAATATATAAAGTGAAAATAAACAAAAGAATAAAATTTAAAGCAAATGATAAAGTAATGAGTAAAAGTTTAAAAGTAAACACGATTAAGTTAACTTGAATAGTAAACATTATTGGTTATTAAACAACAAATTTGAGAGAAAAAGAGAAAATGTTAACAAATTTTTATATTATTGAAAATAGGAAGAGTTATTTTCTCTTTCTACCCAAATTTATTGTTTAATAATCAATAATGTTTACTATTAATGTTTGTCAAGTTAGTTTCATTCATTTTTTTTAATTGAAGTATTAATTATATAGATTTATAGTAAATGTTCTATTTAAATCAAACGTAGATTTAAGATGATTAATGTTTAAGATTTCTAAAAGCCGACCTATAATTATATATAATTATTTTGTGAGAGGTTGAATTTATCAATGCAGGTGTGAAAAACAATTTGTAACCGGACGTATGGTCAAGGATAAAGACATTAAATGAAAGTTCGGAAAGAGTGAACTGATTAAAAGAACTCACTTTTCTACTAGGCAGTTGAAGAGTCAACATGAATTTTATAAATTAAAGTTTAAACGTTTTGGAATGAATCAATAACATCACGTAAAAATAAAACAGTCAACGAATAAACTCAACTGAACATAATAAAATGTGATTGAATTAAAATTACAACCGAATTGTGATAAGTAAAGACGTATTATGGTAATTTTGTTTTTCATCAAAAAAGTAAATTGGTGTGATTAAAATTAGTTGGAAAATTCAAAATTTAATGAAAACAAATGCTTATAAACTACTAAATCGTTTGAAGAAAATTGTCATGCAGTCCGAAACAACAAAAGTTAAAGGTTAGTTTTAATGTATATATTAAAATTATCGTAAACAAATTTAAATAGTTTTTAATTACAATTTTTTTTTTGGGCGTGCACGCGTAATATTATAGGTAGAAATGAACTTTCTTTATGTTAATTTTTGTTTGTAACCTGAATACTATGAATATATTTATAAAAAAGAATTCAAGACCCTGAGTTTTAAAGCAGACTAAAAATTTTAAGTTCAATGTGGATTTTTTATTTAAATAATTTGAGTCTCATTGATCAATTAATATTTTTTGTTTAATAAATTTATATGAATCGTCGTAATATGTTATTAGTGATCAATCAAAGTAAATTTCAATTTCTGGTCACGAACTTACTGCCGTAGTGCAGCGGAAAAATAAAAAGCAGTGTATAATTAGTAAAATGAAATTTAAAACAAAAATTTAATCAAAAATAAAAAATAAATCATGTAGTGAAATATCAGACATCTTTTGTCCTATACAACATGATGTTGAAAAACATTCACGAAACATTTTTTTTACCAATAAATACTTAAAAAATTTAATTAACCGTTAATTGCCATTAATCACACTACAAAATGGCGGGCATAAAACTGAACCAGCCTACTTAGCAAAATTGGTTACTGAATAATAAAGTTCAATTTTGTAATAAAATTAATAATTGATTAATGCTTGCAAATCCAAATCAATTAGTTTTGTATTTTAAACTTCAAACTGAAATGTATATTCAAATTTCAATTACTACATAACCGGACGCACACCAATTTATTTCCAAAATTAAATACCCGATTTAAGTTTGAGTAATAAATAAATTGTAGGTAATTGTAAATTGAGCGGAGTCGATTATTGAATTTTTTGTACGTTAAATTATTTGTGAAGATAAAGAAGTTCAGTTATTAATATTTAGTTTTGCTGTAAAAACTATTATAGTAAAAGTACTTACAATACAGTATGCTTGTTCCTTAACTGGACATTCTTTTAACTGCATGTGGGTATAATTTATGCATGGTGTGATTGATCCAACCCCGTCGTTATATTGTCCGCAAAGATAACATTGCAAACCAATTGTTGTTGCAAAGAAGCTCAAAGTTAAACACGCAAAGAAGATGCAATTTGCTCCCATCATTGCAATAATTGTATTAAGATACGGTGAACTTTCTTTTGTAGTAAAAATTTTTACGTAAAATATTAACGCGTCGATGAAACTTCTCTGCAATATCTCGTCCGCGCGAAGACTTGAAGCAAACTAAGTTTGAAAATGCGCCAGGGATGCTGTCCGTACCACGAACCACATCAATATTTACGTAAGGTTTGAACTAATAAATTTGTCAATTTTGATTGTTAAATAGCAAAAGTTAATAAATTAACGAAATAGTAAATTCCTGCAAACTGAGAATAATTTGTTGTTATAGTAAAAAAAAAGTAATTATTTAATGTCAAATGCAAGAATTTCTTCTGCATGAAAATTAATGAAACGGGAATTTGTGTGTCACGTTAGTTTTTCACTTTCAAATATTTATTTTTGAATACAAACTTATAGAACGTAATTATGAAAAACCAGCACCATGATAACTAGCTTATAATATCCTGTTAATCTGCAACAAACCGAAACCCGCAAGTGTTTCATCAACAAACACAATCAAACAGGAAACGATTAAGAAACTTCAATAAACGGCTTGGTTGCAAAAATTGTTAGCGCAGTTATAAACAAAGACAATTTAGAAGTTTTTTAAAGTAAGATGTTGAAAGTAATAAAAAATGCACCAACCAACAGCTGCATCAAAGTATCTACAACGTCTTTTTTAGTTTTAAATTTAAAGTTATTAAAACTTATTTACACCTAAGACGAACTATTCTCATCACGTTCCAGACATTTTCCAAAACTAAAAAGGCACACATTTCTCAAAAATGTTGTTAATATCAAACAAAATTTTGAATACTTGTGTAAGTGGTGTTATATCTATTATTTTTCATGTTAGGTAATAAGTACGTTTAATCAATACTTATAGTTATGAAAAAGTTAGCTTTATTGTTCTCAAATGTGCAGTAAAAAGAGTTTTTGTTTACTTGCACGCGTATCTTATTTCTATGAAATATTTAAAAAAAAACTCGAAGTTCGTGTTTCACTGCAGTATAGGCAGCCAATATTACTTACTTTTTTTATTTTTATTTGTTACTATAGTCATAATATAGTCATAAATTACACTTCATTATTATTAAGGTGACCAACTATACTGAGTTTTGTACTCTTTTTTCGCAAACCGTACTCTTTTCCAATCCTGTACTCTAAAAGTACTCATTTGTATAATTTTATACTCATTTGTATTTCTAAAACATTTTTTTAGATTAATTTATTTCAATTTTATTAATTAAATATTTAAAATTATTTTGACAGTGATTTGAATTTCACGCGCGCATATTCCTTGCCGTTTCCGGCACGTCAGAGGACAGCGCACACACCAGACACGAGTTTGACAGTAATTTGAATTTTCCACGCACATATGGCTGCCGTTTTTGGCTCAATTGAGAAGCCGTATTATGTACCTGGAGAGATAGATAGATACTACAGACCTCTTTTTCTAACAACGTCAAAATTACATTTGTGAAAAGAGATGGATATATCTATCTCTTCAATATTTGTGTACGTAATTCCCAGGCTGATGTTTGATGTGCAGTATGTACGGCATGGTTGACAGTCTTGACGCATGCGTAGTATGTACGGCAAAGTTTTATAGGAATTCACTTTCTGTTTAATTAATTTGAGGATAGAGAAAACCAACAATTTCGTACTTTTTGTTCATGTTAACAAGATTTGAGGTGAACAAAATAAAATAAAATTTTATTTAATTTATCTAGTGAAGTTGAACTTGCGTGTAAGTATTAATATTATAGTTTCATTTTTATTTTATTTAAATAATATCAGATTGTAATAGACGAACATGTTTTTTATGTTCTTTAAAAGAAAATAAAGTTTTTATCGTTTTTCTTCTTTTTTCCACCTATGAAATACTTGCAAAGTGTACTCTTTTTAAACAAAAAATAGTTGGTCACCTTATTATTATTATTCTTTTTTTACAGTTAGTAACTGGTGCATAAATTGCGTCACAGGAAGAAATTCGTCATATTCTATGTCGTTAAGAAATTTTCTAGTTATATGGAAGGCTTGGAAAATTACACTTTTTTGCATTAAATGGGCTGTATGCGATAATAAGCTTATTTGTTGGATATTTTGTTTTTATCATAACTCCGCACACGGAAATAATCAATAGGACCACTGTTTTAGTTCAATGGCGAGATTCTCATACTTTCCAATTTTTCCACTCTTTGTCCTTGAAAGATTTTACGTCAGTGGGCATCTGATATTTATTATCACCGCTTATTTTTCCACCTGCTTTAGTATTACTAAATTTGGCCTATTAATGTATACTGTTCTGTCAGTTATTATAGGTTTATCCTAATACAGTACGTGCTCTCTGAGTTCTAGGATTGGTTCTAGTATGTATTTGTCGTAGTATGGTGGAGGGTAGGCTATTAGATTGTATTTTTTTGCAGAGTTCTCATGAATTATCTTGGCAACCTGGTTGTGTATTAAGGTATAGGCAGATAGAGATCCAGCAGTGATATGCTTTATAATATCACCAGGTCTTTGGCATTTCCGACATATGTCAATGATTTATTTCTTTAAAATTACACGCTCAAAATTTCTAGTGCGTATAACCCAGTCTTAGATGAAAATCATGAAGTTTTTCTTTATGGGAATAATTGACCTTTTATCAACTAGCCTAGTGAGCTTTCTTTATCGATGGTATTTTGACGAACCGTAGCCGGGTATTTTCCGTGAATGGTTTTCTCCTACTACGTTTCAAGGGGCAAGTTATTGTCTCTGGGTTGGTGCACATCAAAACAGTTTTCAAGTTTAGTGGGATGTATTCATCGTCTACCGTCACTAATACTATCTGCAACAGATCTGAGAACTTTACAAATACTGCTTTAGTGCAGTTTCTTGGTTCTTGCAGAAGTTAAAAATTTTTACCAATTCACGTCCCCCTTCTTTTCTTTTTACGTAAACCCGTTTGACAGCTGATCGAGAGTGATGGACTCTGAACTTTGTCATCGTTTTGCGGGTTATCCTGTTTAGTTGATGTAGATCAGTGTCGGACTATTATGTGGTCGAAAGAGACAGAAGCACCGGTGTTGCCCACGTGTTAATGGCTGTTCTAAAGTGTCTAGCATTAAGCTGGGTGTTAAGCTGTTTAATTAATCTACTTCGGTTTAAAGGATTTAAAGATCTTATATCGTCTATTGGCTCGAGTCTGTTTCGATCTTATTCTTAATAATACTCAGTGCGGCGCATTTTTTTAAACCGAATGTTATCTTGATATCATTGCTAAATTATTGTTTTAATTAGTGACTCTAGGTATGGCTTATTTTCAGAGTATAATTTGATGTCGTCCATAAACATCAAGTGGGGCACTCAAATTCGTTGTAGTAGCCCAAGACAAACCAAAGCGTGCTCAGAGCACCCCCTAGAAGATTCTCTTTCTAATTTTTTATCTGCCTTAAACTTTCCTTTACTAGTTGCAAATAAATATTCCACTATTTTATTAATGTGCTGAGTAGATTACGTACCTTGAAGTGTATTGTATATAAATCTATGAACTAAGAAAAATGCCAACAGTTAATTGCGACATGTGTGCGTTTAAAGTGCATAGCGCTATCTAAGCGACAGCTTTAATGCTTGAAACACACGTGTGTCGATAAAGCCAAGTAAAACTTGTACAGAAGCATAACAAGCAACGAAAGAACACCTGATGCAGCATTTCGCTCTTATTATGAGCTCATCAGAGGTGTATACTTAAGTGCGGTATACAACTTTACAAGACGGCGGTTGGTCTTTTAAACTCTCGTGGAGCAATGAACATAAGCAAAATGTGTGTCTTACAACATCTAGTAAAAACATTGACACGTATGAATAGTATAAACTAAGAAAAATGCCAACAGTTAATTGTAACGACATGTGTCGTTTAAAGTGCATAGCGCTATCTAAGCGACAGCTTTAATGCTTGAAACACACGTGTGTCAATAAAGCAAAGTAAAATTTGTACAGAAGCATAATACGCAACGAAAAGAACACCTGATGCCGCATTTCGCTCTTATTATGAGCTCATCAGAGGTGTATACTTAAGTGCGGTATACAACTGTACAAGACGGCGGTTGGTCTTTTAAACTCTCGTGGAGCAATGAACATAAGCAAATGTGTGTCTTACGACACTTCTTAGTTTATACTATTCATACGTGTCAATGTCGTAAGACACACATTTTGCTTATAAATCTATGACTTTTCCTGACTATTTATGTGGAACAGAATCAAAAGCTTTGGTATCGTCAATATAACACATACTCAAGTTTCTTTATTTTATTTAAGCTTGTTTTAAGATTACAGCAATGGTTAGTTGTTTCTTGTGTCCCATTGTTTACTTAAATCATCCCTTTTGCTTTGTGGCGTAGTGGTTATATATTTTACCGTAGATCACCACAGTTAGTAGTTTATACCAGATGGTCCAACCAAAATTTACTCCCAATTTTCATCGATAACGAAATGAGAGATAAAATAGTGGAAGAGGTAATATGGAAAAAAATAACCAATATTAATTAATGTCGTCAAATTACACCCGAAATGTTGCGTAATGTAAGGAAAAGTTTCCAACAAAATTTATGCTCTTGCATGGAAGTGAATGGTGATCATTTCCAGCATTTAATAAACTAATCACAAAAGTTATTAATCTGTTCCTTGGTTATTTTTTCAACATTATCTCTTTCACTATTTTGGCGCGAAATTAGAGGGTCAGATATACTCAATGAGATCTTCAAAATGATGTAGTGCAATACCCCTTGAAGTTGCGCGGATGAAGAAAGCAGACAAGTTAGTATTCCTCAAATCAGAAATTGTCAAGTCCGAGCGTTATTCTAAATTTTTATTTTAGAGTCCTAAAATTGGGGTCTAGAGTTTTGGTTGGACCACCTTGTGTATCACTGATAAACATGTGATGGAGGACCTATAGTTTTAGGGTCGTTTTTGCTAGAGCGGTCGCTAGTCACATATGTTGGAAAAGTTTCCGGGTTTAAAATTTCGTTAAAAAAGTTTGCAAAAATTGAAGCCAAGCAGGGAAAATTATTCAGCCGGTAATTTTGCAAACCATTGGGTCCTGGCGACTTTCAGCTGCTTAACAACTTTAATGTCTTTCTTAGGTCTTCTGGTTTCTCTGCGGGTTCATTCATATTCGGAAGGGTTTTAAGATTGCTTCTAAGATGAGAGCCAACTTGCATTCTTACTGAACTGTGACTAGGTTTACCATATTTGTTTCCAGTAGTTTTGAAAGTTATTGGGGGTCTGTTGTAGGACGATTCCTTCCTCCTTTTGTTTTAGAGCTCTGTAGGATACTTTTGATTTACTAAAAACTGTCTATTTTTTGTACTTTGAATTTCTGTCTAAGTTTAACCTTCAATTAGTTTGTTATGTCGGTTTCGTCTGGTGTTAGACGGGTATCTCTGAATATTTGCTGGTCTTAATTCATATAGCTTGAGTAAGCCATTAAACTGGAGACAATCACAAAGTATATGCGTAACGGTAACATTTATAATACACATATGATATTTAGACCAGTTTTCTTTTTTCAACAGATATTGATGTGTCATTGCTGTGTGGCCGATACGCAATTTGTGGGTAATCACTGTTTCGTGCCTGGACAGCCCAAATGCAGGATATGCAAATTTCACGTCTGGTTTTATCGCGGTGAGTTGGGTATTAATTCTAGACTAGCGTTCTTGCAAATTTTCCATAGTTTTCTTCTTGGTGGAACTTTTTAGGTCTTTTCGTTTTACAGATTTTACATCTTGTTCTAATCGTATGGTTGCGTAGCGGGCAGCTTTATTAGCCTCTTTATTACCCTTCACACCTATGCGGCTTGGAGACCATATAAACATTATTTGGGGTGTCTCTTGCAAATGTTTAATTAGAGCCTGTATACTTTAAGTTATTGGATTTATATAGTGTACATATCCTTTATTCCTAGTAGTCTGTGACAACGACATATCTACCTATATCACACATTAAACAGTAAAGGAGAGCTTGGCAAATGGTGTACTGTTCCGTCGTATATATAGATGTGCGGTTGTCCATCGTTTACGAATGGGCAATATTATTTATAATCCGCACCGTCTTTAATTTTAGAACCGTCTGTATAAATAAAAGTTGCCCCACGATATTCGTAACACAGTTCATTAAAAGCCGGATGGTATGGCGTTTCTGGTAGATGTTGTAAGTTAAGAATTATTTGTATATCAGAAATAGTCCAAGGTGGTATTTCTTCGGGTCCTCATTCATTAATTTAGGGAAGTGAATATCTAACGAGTTCATACATTTGCTAAAACGGACACCACTAGGTTGGGTTATAGTCGGTTTCAGAGAATATTCATTTTCAGTCTTCAAAAGAAATTTATAGTTTGGATGATCGGGGTGTGCCCATATCCGAGACATGTAACACGCAGTTAGAGTGGTCATTCTCTGATTCAACGACATTAATCCCGTTTTGCAATATAGGCTTTCCACCGGACTAGTAGAAAAGGCTTTTTCAGTTGCGTAGACCCAGGTGGTGTAGACTGTCTAAACTTCGTAATAAACTGCTACGCGTCGACGAGTATACTGCGCAGTCATAGTCTAATCGTGATAGTACGACAGCCCTATAAATACGTATCAAGCACTCTGATTTTGTTCCCCATTTAATATGAGCTAAAATTTTTATTATGTTTATTGCTTGACGACATTTTTTCTTTAACAGGGATATGTGCGAAACCCACGTTAGTTTCTCATCTAACGTCATACCCAAAAATTTTACATGAGGCAGACATCTAATAACACGATCTTTTATAAACAGTACTGAGTCATAGTGCCGGGTTCTAAGTCTACAGAAGTTTTTTACTTTAGAGAATATGAAGCCAAGGTGTTCTTTATTTTTAATTATCTTATCTATAGTTTCCTGTAGCTTGCATGTTATCACCCCTTTAGTTTTATGAACACCCGGGTCTACACCTGCAACCAAGTCGTTAACAGCGATAGCAAACAGAGTACAGCTCAGGGTGGATCCTTGGGGTACATCGTTTTCCAGCACACGAGAAGAAGACAAGTGGTTCCCCACTCTTGCCCGATTTTGTATCTGTGCAGTTTTTACAAAATTCTATATCTCCACGCTCCTTTTATGTCGAAGAACACCGCGACTAAGTGTTCCTAATGCATCCTGATTTTTCAATAATACAAGGTGGTCTAAGGTTGATCTGCTTTTTACGAAAACTTGCCTGATATGATGCTAATAAATTGTTCTTTTCCAAGAATCATTGCAGCTGACTATATATCATTTTTTTAAACAATTCACCCATGCAGCACGTAAGGCGAATAGACCGATAACTTACAGGGATGGTGCGATCCTTGGATTCTTTGAGTAGAGGTACTACAATGGCTTCTTTCAATTCCTATGAGGTAAGTACCCTCATTCCACAGTTTGTTATAAAATTCTAACAGTTTTCTTCATTTCAAAAGGTAGATGTTTTAACATTTCATTCATAGTGTCTGGACCCCCAGAAGATAACTTTAAGTCGTGTAAAGCCGTATTCAGTTTTTGAATCGATAAAGGTAAGTTATAATTATATAGTTTCTTAGAATAGCTATCTAGCTCTGTTTCTCTTTCCAGTTTAGAATCAAGGAATGTTGGATGGTAGTTAGCTGACAAACTGACGTTTTCAAAATGCGTAGCTAAAGCTTCTGCAATTTCTCCGACGTCTTCCAAACGTCACTGATCACCTGTCTCCATACAGGTAGGTACATTTTTTTTTCAGATTTACCAATCACACTTTTGATCTTTTTCCGTACATCGCTTAATTGATGATGTAAATAATCAAGAACATAATCAGTTAGTTTTTCCGGAATATTTATCTGTCTACCAGATCTAGTCACTACTGATGACTTATCTGGGTTGCATGGTAAATCGTCATTAGGTAGTGTGATTTCTTACAAGATCGTCAACATCATTATCAGCACGCTTATAAAATAAAATAAATAATTTCCGATTTTCTTAAAAATTGAGAGTTTCGTCTATAATGTTTGTTATCTTCATTCCGTACAATGAAAGAACGCGGTTCTTTACATTTACTTTCAATTAAAACCGACTCACATTGCGTGTCTTTATATAAAAATACTAAATTTTCACCTTGCAATTCGGGTCTGATATAATCTGATGTTGAGTATCCTCGTTTACAACAGGTTTCAACAATTTGTCATTAATAGGAATCTGTGTTCTTAATAATCTGTTATTCAATAATTGTGCAGGGGCGTAAGAAAGTCCAGTTACTGGTTGATTTCTATACTCAAGAAGTGCAGCATCTAAATTATTACACTTTCTTAGAATTGCAGCCATTGATACCGCATGGGAAACGATTAATATTAATTATATTGATACCTTGATAGCGTCAATGAGCAGACGCCTCCAAGAATGTATCAATAATAATGGAGGTCACACCCATTATTGATTTCTTATATTTATTTATATAGTAATACCTTTATTTAAAAAAAAGTTTTCATTTAATTTTAAACTATAACTTGGTATCTTAATTATAATTATGTAATAAATTCTTGTCAAAAACTAAATATATACGTTGACAATAAGAATTGCCTTAGTTTTTATTTTCACTTTTTATATTAACTACAGAAAAAATGAAACGTCATAAAATATACATTTTGTAAGGACTAAATATTATGAATAGAGAGTTTAATGATTTTTTTAATAACTTACAATAATTAGTAGGTTAGATTTATTTAAAAATAAGTAATAATCAGTCAACCCAAATAACCATGTTTAGTTTTTGATTTAATTTAAAAGTTATTGCTTGTAGACGTTTTTAAATCAAAATTATTTCTAATTTTATTTTGTAAACATTTCCTAAACAAAATTTTGATTCGATAATTAATCGAGCTATGGTGTTTAATTAGCGATACCTTCAAATATATTCTTTAAAGAAAAAATTAAGTAAGCAACGTAAATTACCTATTTTCTAAAACGTGCTTAGTGTAATGATTCATTCTACAGTCCTTCTATAAGATAACCCCTGCTGAGACTACCTGCTGTTAGAATTGTAAATGATACCCTTAAGCCCGCTTCACAATGTGCAAACTTTTGTTTACAGAAATTGTGGTGTCCAAGTTTTAAATTTCATGCGTGTACATTATCAGATATTCTTGCACGCGGCACTCTGTGTTGTGAAAAAAATCAATACTACTTTTATATTTTAACATATGTAACTTGATCTAATGCGAATAATAATCTATTAATGTTAAATAACTGTTTCCTGCCCAGTCAAATAAATCTATTCCTACTTTTTCAAACGATAAGTTAGGTACTGGGTGAGGTATTAATGATTACTTCGGCATTTTACACAAATTCTGCACTTAGCAGGCTAATAAAATATTTGTCTCGCTCTACTTCTGGACTTGCTTATTCCCATGTGTGGTTCATGAAAATAAAATTTTCTTAGTTTTCGAGGAATACTATACTGTCATTCATGAACAATAATTCTTCCTCGATGCACAACTTATCTTTAATTCTATAAAAAATTTTAAGTTCATCATTCTGTAATTTAGAATGTTTTGGCTAACCTTCATGCATATGTTTGATAACATTTTTTAATGTGTCATCGTTTTGTAACTCGAGTTTGATTTTAATTTTTCTCACATCTGATACTGCAACATCGAGTTTACGAGTCTTAAACAACATCAAGAAAAAAATAATATTCCCAACCAGGTCGTAGTCAGTGATAAAGACATAGGTGTACTACCTAATAATTAAGTAGTTGATAGTGGGTGGGGTAAGTGTAATTTGGGGTAAATGGATACAGTGCTAATAACATTTTGTCGGTTGGTAGTCCTGGTGCGCAATATTCAGTCTTAAGTAGGTTGGATAGTATAGCAACAGCGCAATTGTGCTTGACAGCGACTGTCTTTCCAACTCGTCGGTGCTAACGATAAAAAGTAAGTAAAAATGAAACTTATATACTTTTTCGCTCTTGTTGACTTGATATTTAATATCATTACATTCATTGAATGTAGGAATATATACTTTGCGTGAAATTGAAGTACAGACATTTGGCATTGAAAGCTAGGTTATGCGCTTATAATGCTATTATCCGAGTTAAAAATATTGACGTGATATGATATGAAATAATTAGGTGCAAATACCGGGGAATGTTTAAAGATGTGCGGTAGGAGGTAGCGTACAGTAAATGAACAAATATTACCTACAGGTAAGTACTATAAGTAGGTATTATTTGCTTTCAGGTATCATCAACAATATTCACTATGCCACGCAAATACCAGCAAAAAAAGCCCCCATCATCCTATACAACCGAACAGGTAAAAGCTGCCTGTGATGCTGTAATAAACAAACGGATGACCTACAGAGAAGCGGCTGAACATTTCCATGTTAATAAATCTGTGATATACCAGAGACTTAAAGGAAAGTAAACAGATATGAATATCATTGGAGGTGACAGGAAGCCTGCATTGCCTAAAGAAATTGAAGATGGTCTGGAACAGTGCATCTTAGCCAGGGCACAGTGGTGATTTTCTGTTGATCGGATGGAGTTGTTAGACCTTGTGGAATCCTATGTGACCACGAACAATATTAAGACCCCCTTCAAGAATGGTAGACCTGGGGAAGATTAGTACCTCAATTTTATGCGTCGGAAACAAAATTTAAGCCTCAAAAACCCGAAATGTTACAACAACACAAAAATAAAGAAAAACAGATTAAAGTAAAAAAATATGTACGGAGAAGTACTGACAAGTAAAGAGGTGTTGAAAAGTCTGCAGGAAGAGGAAGTTGAAAGAAATGTAAAGAAGAAGATGATGAAAAACGTGAAACACATTAAAGCATCTCCGCAGAAGGAAATAATCGACGGAAACGAGAAAAATGATAAGAAAACCAAACCGAAAAAATTGGTTGTCCAGCAATCTTCATCAAGTGAATCCCAAATTAAGTTGTCATTATCTACGAAGATGAAAGTGATGAAGACAATGTAGAAGCTGAAATGGTGGATGCCAAAGATGCATGTCAAGAAGATGATAACACATGGATTCGGTTCGCGGACGTTGAAGCTTGCACAAGTCTATTCGTAATAAGTCATAATCACAGTTGAAGTTTTCCAAGTAAAGTAATTAAAACTATTATTAGTGTAAAAATAAGTTAAGTAAATACAAAAATAGCTTGATAAAGTGCAAAGCAAAAGTCGCTAACGATAAGATAATTCGTATCTCGCGTGATAAATGTTTATATTTTATTCGCGGATGGAATTTTATGTAAACTTTTAAAGTGTTGTGAATAATTTAAGATTTGTTTTCGAAAGAGAAAGTTAATTAATAAACTAGTGAGGATAGAAAAGTGGTGGTGGACAAAGGACTAATTAATGGGTACGAAAAAGGTGACAGAGAGAGAAAGGATCCGTAGGTAGTATAGAGGATTTTTAAAAGAAAAAGGAGCGAAGTGGAAGAAGAAACATCAAAAAAAAGAAACACAAAGACGACTAGGACACTAGAGAAAAAGTAGAATGACAGAAAAAGAAGAGAAAGAGAGAGAAATGGAAAGGTTAACAGAAATGATAGTGGAGATGAGGAAGGAGATGATGGAAGGATTTAGAGAGTGTAATGGTGAAATAAGAAAGTTAAAAGAGGAGACGGAGAGAAAGAAAAGGCAAGGGAGGAGGAAAGGAAGAAATGGGCTAGGAGAGAGCAAAAGTTGGAAAGTAGAGTGATCGGCATAGAGAGGGCAATGGAGAGTCAAGAAAGGGAAAAAGGAAGTATAATATTGTAATTAAAGGACTGGTGAGGATGGAGCAACCTATTACGGATACTGTCAAACAAATAATTACAGAAAAGATAGGAGTAAAGGTGGAAGTTTAAGAGGCATATACGGTAGGGAAAGAGGAGGGGAGATGTGCGATAGTAGTGAAGTTAGAGAGCTGGGAGGAAAAAAGATGGCAATGAGGGAAAAGAACAAGTTGAGAGGTACCACAAACATTTATAGACGATGACTTAACAAGAAAGGAAAGGGAAATGCAAGAGGTAATAAGAAGGGAAGCAAGAAGACAAGAGAAGGAAGGGAAGAGAGTAAGAGTGAGGTATGGAAAGGTATGGATAGATGGTGTAGAGCTGTAGAGCATAGAAAAAAGAGAAAGAAGAAGAAGAAAAGATAATAATAGGAGGAGATTTTAATGCAAGAATAGGTAAAGAAGGAGGGATGATGATAAACGGAGAAGTAAAAAAGGAATACAAAAACAAAGAAAATAATGGACAAGGAAGAAAATTGATTGAACTATGTAATGAAAGAGGATAGACAGTAATAAACGGTAACAAGGAGGATGAAGGAAAAGGAGAGTACACGTTCATAGGTAGTAGTGGGAAAGTTGGGACTGATTACTTAGTGACAAATGAAAGAGGGTTGGAGGACATTTAAGGGTTTAAGATAGGGGAGGGGAAGGAGTCAGGTCATCAATCACTAGAACTGTTGATAGTGGGTGGGAGAGGGTGAAGGAAATGAGCGGAGATCGAAAGAAGGAGAGATAGGAATAGACGAAATGGAGGAAGCGATCAGAAAAATGAAGAAAATAAAGGAGAGGTTGGGAGGGATAATGGAAAGGATATGAAAAGGGGAAGGATTTCCAAAGCAGTAGAGGGAGGCGATAGTGTGTCCGATATATAAGGGTGGGAACAAGACAGAGGCAAAAAGTTACAGAGCTGTCAACCTATTGAACGTAATAGGGTGTATGGAAAAATTTTAAGAAGGAGATTGGTCGAGGAAGTAAAGGAAAAGGGTTACTACCAGATTGGCAAGCAGGTTTTAGGAAAAATAGAGGCACAATCGACAATATTTACATTCTAAAGCATGTAGTAAATAGGCAGATTGAGAAGAATGGGGGTTAAATGTGGGCAATCTTTATAGACGTAAAGGCGGCGTTTGACAGGGTGGAAAGGGAGTGTTTGTAAAGGTATTTGAGAATGAAAGGGATAAGTGAAAGTTTGGTAGGGACAATTGAAGAGTGCTATAACGAAACAAGATGCAGAGCGAGAGTCAAAGGCGAAGTAAGGGATGGGTTCAGAATACTAAGAGGACTGAGACAAGGATGTTTGATGAGCCCGTGTTTATTCGCAGCATGTACAGGGTGATTCATAACTATTAGGACATAGGCTAAGGGCGGGTTATTTAGACTATAGACTCAATATTCCTTAATAAAATATTGCTGTGGAAAAGATACAAAGCGTTAAACAAAAAATTTTTTTTCATTTTTTGTTAATAATTTCACTGTAAATTTATCAATTCTTATCAAAATCGGCAAAGAGGTATAACTTTAGACTAAGAACATTATTTTATGTACTATTTTACAATTTGTTGTAGGCGCTACGTGAATGATTCCTGATAATGAAACCGACTGGTTTATTTATTTATTTAATCGTATGGTACATTTTAAATATTGTATTGTGATGTAAGTGTTATGTATGGTGCCTCAGAAGATCAGTATAAACCTGTACGGTGTGGTGACGAAACCATGTGCAATTGTGGATTGGTTCGTCTTGGCAAAGCATTTACTTCAAGGTTTAGGAAAACCACTAAAACCTAAACATGCCAACCCTTACCCACCCTAGTATTCACATGTAATAATATTAATTAAGTGTGTACATTTTTTTTACCGACTGGTAACTTTTTTTGAAAACTTTTTATTGATTTTGATTAGAGAATATGACGTAAACATCATTTCTACACAATATTGGTACTCCTGTTTAAATACGACAATTTCATTTGTTTCCGAGAAAAACGCAGTTGAACAGTTTGTAGTGTCAGAAGGGGATTTCAAATATTACTTTATTTATTAAGGCTACGTTTTGGACTGTCAGATAATTATGCTTCTCTGTAGTTTTTGATAAAAATTGATAAATTTAGAGTGAAATTATTAACAAAAATAAAGAAAAAAAATTGTTTATCTAACACCTTGTATCTTTTTCAACGCCAATATTTTATTAAGGCATATTGTGTTTTATGGTCATATTTTGGTCTAAATAATCCGCCCTTAGCCTATGTCCCAATAGTTATAAATCACCCTGTATAGGGGACATGGAGGAGGAGTTGGAGAAGCAACAAGTGGGAGGGCTCGTGGTAGGGAAGAAAAAAGTTAGAGTCCTAGCGTATGCGGATGACTTTGTGGCAGTGGCGATGAGTGAGGAAGAAATGAAAGAGACAATAAAAGTAATTAAAAAGTACTTAGAGAAGAAAGAATTAGAGGCGAATGTGGGGAAAACGAAGATCATGGATTTTTAGAAAAAAAGGAAGAAAAAAAAAATGAAATGGTGGTGGAGGGAAAAGGAAATAGAAAAAAGTGGACAAATACAAATATTTGGGATACGTTATGTTATGATAATAAGAATAGAATGGTACAGAAAGGAAACAAGGTAGTCAGACAAGTATGAGGCATAGGGGATAGAATATTTGGGAAAGACTTTGAGAAAAGAAGATAAAAAAAACTGAATTCTTTGTTTATTGTAGAAAACAAATAAATACATTGATTGAACACACGTAATGAACAAAAGCAAAATGCGTGTCTTACGACATCTCGTCTAAAAACATTGACACGTATGAATAGTATAAACTAAGAAAAATGCCAACAGTTAATGAACAAACTTTTGTTACCACTTCTCTAACCGTCGGAACTTACCTTGCAGTTGATTACATCTACAATGGTATATCGGCAAAATTATTGAGATAAATGAAGAAATATTGACCATTACATTCCTTGAACGCATTACGAACGATAAATTTCGATTTCCAAAACGGCCCGATATCGACGAGGTTAACAAGGATTCAATTATCGTCCATGTAGCAGTTACTCAACTTAAAAATTTTTGTATTTTCCGACCCAAAAGACATAAATATGATGTGGATTGCAGCAAAAAAATACAAAAACTTATCTAATTTGTTTGAGACCAACATGTTTATTTTTTATACTTAAATATGAATGAATTGTTTATTTTTATTACCTCTCATATCTTCAACTTGAAGAAAATAAAAGTTTGTTGCATCAAAAGTCAACTTCTTATTGCTCGCTGTTGAAAATATATGTATGTTTCTCATACTGATGTGTAGAATTAAAGTTATACTTTGGTATGCACTTACCCTATCTAGATAATTGTTGACCAGTACGTAAAATACGGGTCGGTATCCAATTACCCCAACTTGTGGGGTTAGTGTAGACAGTGACAAGCATAAAAAAAATAAGTGTAACATTACAACGGCTTTACATAATGAAGTTGCATTTATCTCATCGATAGACCAGTAATCACTCTCAATGTTGATTTAGTACGTATCCCATAACTATTATCCCAGCCAAGAAAATCGGTGTTGAAAAAGAAACATAATTTTTCGTACACACTTACCCCACCGGATCCTAATTTCATTGATGTAGTAGAGCAAGAGAAATTTGTAACGAAACATCTTGGCTATCAATACCCCGATTTTTATATAAGAAACATTAGTGGAACGAGTGATGAAGTTTATGTAGAATCTATGCGTAACTGGTTTTTAAAATTCAGACATTTGATGAGTGAAAGTGCAATGAATGAATTACTCAAAATTTTAAAACAAAATGTGAAGTTTTACCATTAGACTGCAGATCATTTTTAAACACTTCTCGTAATTGTCAGTTTCCAATAATAAGTGTGTCACCAGGAAGATATTGTCATTTCGTTTCGGAATGGAGTACATGTTGCGAAAGAAACTAGATTCACAAGAAATATCCAATCTATATCTGAATGGTGAAGAATGTGTAACTTTAGCGCTATCTGTAAACATTGATGGTTTGCCACTGTCAAAAAGTTCAACTAGTCAATTTTGGCCAATTTTGGCAATAATTTATGTATTTCTTGTGTTGGAGTTTATCACGGGTACAAAAATCAATTTCTGTTACTGAATATTTAATAACATTTGTAACAGAATTTGTACAATTACAAACAAATGGCTTTGTTCTGAATGGGGTGACAGTGAAAGTGAATATTTCCAAATTAATATGTGATGCACCTGCAAAATCATTTGTTTTATGTGTCAAAGGTCACACTGGTTATTTTGGTTGTACTAAGTGTAAACAAGAAGGTGACTACGTGAATGGCAGAGTAACTTTTCCAGAAATTACAGCCCCTTTGCGAACAGATGATGATTACAAAAATAAATTGTGCGAAAATTATCACAAAGGGATTAGTCTCCTAGAACAACTAACAATGGGATTAGTTTCGCAGGTGCCACTTGTTTAAGTTACATGAGACGTCTCATAACACTATGGGTTAAAGGCAGTAGGAGTGTCCGATTACCTGAAGAGTTTAAATAAAATTGCAGACAGTTTGTGTCACATAAAATCATATATTCCCAAAGAATTTACACGTTTGCCAAGAAACTTTCAAGAAGTAGAGCATTTTAAGGCAACCGAATGTAGAGAATATTTTTACTTTACATTGAACCAATTGTTCTGAAAGATAACATGTCAAAGACTTTCTACATGCATTTTATGTCATTACATGTTGCTATACGTATTTTATGCAGTAATAATTTGTGTATTTTATATAACGAGTATGCTTCCCAGCTTCTACAATACTTTTTCCAAAAATGTTCATCAATATATGGGTCTGAATAAAGTACTCATAATACTCATGGGCTTATTCATTTCCGAGAGACTGTCTAGAACATGGGTCATTAGACAATTTTAGTGCCTTCAGGTTTGAAAACTATTTATACACTATGAAAAGGATATTGAAATCCACTGCAGCAGTTCGGTAACCGAATTAAAGAACAACAATTGCTATTTACAAGTCTAAGTCAAGAGGTATATCCCACATTGCAACGTGAAATACAAATTTCTTTAAACGGTTATTATGAGCATACCTTTTTAATACGATAAAATTTGAATTATTCGAATTAGGTTTAAATTGACACAATAATTGTGTTATGTTGATTGATGGTAGCATTATTTTTGTGAATTATATCGGTGTAAAACATTTGTCACAGGATGCATTTGTAATTGGTACAAAATCTTTGAAACAATCTGCACTATATAAAAAACCACGTTCATCTACACTGTTTAATATCGTGAAAGTGACTAGAATATCAACACAGAATGAAGAACATAAAATTTTAGAAATAAAACGGAAGTGTTTTAGTTTCAAAGTAGTGGATGGTGTAATTATCATACCACTGATACATTGTACATAAATTTAAAGTTTAAACGATTAACATTCTAACTTATTTTTTTGTTGATAGACTACTAAGATAAAAATGTTTTTTTTTGTTTCTGGACTATTAGCAATGAAATTCAAATTCGTTTGTCCAACTTTTTTAGGAGTGCGCTGTTGTAAATTTTGTAATCGACGACAAAGTGTCGGTAGTACCATCGTCTTAGATAAATATTCACGAAGATTCTACCTGGTGTTCTTGGCCGGCTAAAAATGCTGGAAAACATATTAAAGATCGGACAGTACCCGAGGAAAGAACCTAGGATAAATGGGAGGTTTCCATTTTAAACAGAACAAGTGAATTAAATATCAAAGTATTATCATAGGTATTTCGTTTTGAATAATTTTTAATTAAGTGATTTTTCAAAATACATTGCAAATTGGTAATCAAGATTTGTTGTTTATTATTTCAGATTCGTATGCTACGGCTCGAGATAATGTGAAGCTTTGGTCAAAAGCAGAGGAAGGGGAGAACCATAATATGGTTGAATCTTAAACTCTTGGGAGATATCAGAGAAAACGAAAAATACCAATTCATTTCAATAATACGTGCGAAGATGAAGAAGAAGAAAACCACAAAATACGTGTATTGACGCCTCCTCCGTTAATTCCAATTGACAATGAACTACTTCTAAAACAATGTTGCCAACACAACGGCATGTAAACAAAAGTAAGATATCTGAATAGATTACTTATGAAGCAGCAACCATTAATTACTTTATCTTTATAGAAACCATAGTTTGAACAGTATCTACTGAACTATTGGAAAGTTCACTAGGCACTAACCCAAATGTGCTTACTGCTCCCCCAGTATCAACATTGAAGGTTCGTGACTGAAATGTTTATTATATTCAAAATGAATTATGAATTTAATTTAGATTCATCAACTCTTAAAAACACAATCAATCAAATTGGAGCTGTCAAGGAATTGTTTCAGCGTTTGGTAGAAGCTGTAGAGCGACGTACAGCAGAAGGTGTAGGTGGCAATTCTAAAAACGCGATAACGAGTTTTAATTTGTGCTGAAAAAACCATTTTCTAAATATCGAAAATTGATTTTATATAACGAGCAGATTAAATCCAATAAAGAAGTAGAACTTCAAAATGTAAGTGATTTGTCAATTTGTACCTTATTTGTGCAGCAAGTTTTTCTTTCCTTCTCAAGAAAGCTGTCTTGTTTTTACTTGGTGGTTCCAATTATAAGGAACAAATTAGAAGAGGCCTCAAAAAGCTATTTGCTATTAAATCTTCTTGGACAGGTCTGAAAAATAATTTTTCTCTCAGAATTTGAAAATTATTGATCTTTTAAATACGATTTATTTATTTTTAACTTGGAATTATGCAACTAATGTGTTTGCTAATTTTGTTTATAACAGTATTCACAAATTTAGTTAGTGGTTTTAATTGTACCCCGAATATTAAAAAGATTTTACAAAAAAATTAATTTAATTTTCGAAAAATTTAACATTTACCGCCTACATTCAATTAATGCAATAAACGCTACCTAGTAGTAAATTCCATAATCTTTTATTTATTTTTTGTAATTTTTTGATATATTTTGTTACCGACAGAGCTCTGTGACATTGCCATCTGTTAGTAAATTTTTAATATTCTGATGATTGTAGAAAACTGTAATATTTGCTACTTCTAATTTTCCTTTTTGGTACTAGATGGCACTAATTTAAAAACAGTAAATTATAGATATCTTAGTTATTATAACTTAACCTATCACTTTCTTTTATTTAAACCTCTCTTGCAAATATTCTTTTTCTTCAAGCACAATAAAACGTCATATTATTGAACTACTGGCAGACGCTAAAAATTCTTTTACTGTCTAGACATTAAAAAGCAAAACAGTTATTTTGTTTCCACAACTATTTAGAGGTTGGTACCTCGGTTATGTCATATTATGAATGTAACAGTAAAGTACCAACTTGATTCGTCGAGAATAAAAGTCACTATAAGACTCGAGAATCTCGAAAATTTGAAAATAACACATGAAAATTAGCAATAAACGCTTGAAGAAAAATAATATATTCACTTGAGTTAAAAATATAATTGTTTCGTTAATTTGCTGTCTCGGCTAACACCTGCCAGCAAACTTTTAAGCTCAACAATTATATTGTTTAACTCCTAGTAAAATAATTACTATTTTCTATTTTGGGTCGCTTACAGAGCTATAAATGCACCCAAATGAGTTCTTCCAAGGCCAAGCTGTTATTACGTTCGGTGTGAGTTAATTTAAATCGTAATTAATGTTCAGTAGATTTTTTTTTAATTTTCTAGAATTTTAACCAAAAATTAATGAAAATATTGCCTCCCTAGCAATTATAAAATTTCCTAAAATAAAAACTCGCAAAATTTTATTTTAAAATCAATCTGAAAAGCCAAAAATAGAATAAAGAATTCGTTTCAGAAAGTATTTTAGCAACTCCTCTTTGTGCAAAAAAGGTGATAATTAAAAGTTGCTTCATTTCCTCTATATGTTCCCCTGAGTATGGCTCATGATCCTTTCATTTATCAGCAACGAAGAAATATGCCAGGTTAATATTACTTCCTGGCAATATGTTCGTTCCATGTAGGTTTAGCAAATTCCGCTGCTATTGTAATATTGCCGACCCTAATGTTGGTGAAGAAAAGACATGACTATCGTGGTGAGAGCCAATTTTTAGACGAGAACACATCCTGACTATTTGAAAACAAAAGTGAATTGTTTTAATTAAGATCTTATTAGATTTTATTGTGTATCAAATTGTTGGTTTTTTTGTAGAATCGCCATATTTCAGGGTAGTTTTTGTATTGGGTGTTAATTTAATTTCTCACAAATTCAACAATTTTGAATTCAGTGTATTTTTTTATGGATCACACTTGATTTGAATTAATTAATCAATGTGTCTTGTTGAATTACTAATTGGTATTGTTTTAGTAGGAGAAATGAAATCGTTTGGGTTTCAATAATGATGACATTAGAAGAAGATTAAAACGACAGGAAGGGATCCGAGGTCTAAAAATTGAGGCACTCAGGTAATATCTATTTTTTCTTATCTGAATATTATATGTACATTTTTGTTAATACTAACATTGAAGGGTCGTGTAATCGCATTTTAAGAATTTGAAAACATAATTAAATTTATTTTTTTTTAATTTAAATATTTTATGTAAATTTTATGTATATTTATTTATTTATTCTTAATTTTTGAAATTTTTGCATTTGTAACCATGGAAAAGTGTCTTCAGAGAATTATAGGTTTATCAAAGGAATTTAAGATGGTTTTAATGTGCGTTTTAATTTCGACACTAACAAACAAGTAGAAAACTAAACCTCAATTCTATTTAATTAAGAAAACTAATATCCTGTATAGACTTTGTAATTTTGAGGAGAGGTTCCTTTATTATAAACTCGTCTTAAGAAAACGTTTTTAAAATTATAGAAAGTTCCAATCCATGAATTTATTTGTAGGACATCATTTCAAGTGGTTGTATGTTTATCAAAAACGCTTGTTCTATACAATTGCAAAACAATGCAACCTAATTTTGATGATTACAGTAGGATTGCTAAACTAATTAATTATCTTACATTTTTGGTATTTTCAGTGCAAGAGCAGTCTACAAAGAAATATCAAAGATGAAAAGTGGTTGTCAGTATCACAGAAGATAGGGGGGTAAGGTACTTTGAAAATATACAATTATTCAGCTTTTTAATATGTTTGAAAGGAGTAACAATTTCAACCGATTTATACTTTTTTTTCATATTAAGTTGATTCTCTTTTGCAGTACCGTATCAAATTCCTCATTGTTTGTTGCTTATATTGAACGATTCTAAAGGGCGTACTCTAGTAGCAAATTACCAAACTTTATTAATTGATTACCGAGAGAGCCATCTAGTCGTAATTGTTTGAATGTTTAGTGTGAGTTTGAGAAAACAATTACTCCGACCTCTGTTATTGCTTTTTTAAACTATTGACAGTTTTTAAAATACGTTTTATAGTTTCGACAATAGATCGCAGTTTTTAAAATCACCCCTGTCGGTAATTTCATTAATATATTTTGTTGATTTCTTTGGTTAATTTCATTTTTAAATTATAAACTATAGCAATAATTTTATAAATAAGTACGAGATAGTATGAGCAAACCTAAACAATTTCAACAAAGTATGTAATAATTGTAAATAACCACTTAAATTATGTTTTTCTCTAGATCGAGGGTGAAATAAATTCGTTCGAATATTGTGATGGATTTTTTACAATCAATGTGAAACAGAATGGACGTCTTTTAAGAAGCAGAGAGCTGCGCTGAATAAATAAATTTGGTAAGTTTTGTACTCTCACAGTGTGGCAAAGTAGCAGTTAATGTTTTGCAATCAGTAATTAGTAGCGATGAAGCAATATAGAGATTTTTCTTTGTCGTCAAGTTCTTCAGACTGTGAAGAAGATATGGAAACCTTAGCTGCTTTTATACTAGCTAATGAAATACAGCAAAGTAATTGAATTCACCAAATGTACCTGTTATTTTTAAATGTCTACTACTTTCTTCTTCTCGTCAAATGTTATGATCTCTATACTTGACTGATGCGTATTTGTACAGCAGTCCATGCTATCTTTCAGTTCAATTCAATGTTTGTCCATTCTTCTATTCCAAAACCATATAAATGTGACTTTATGTTTGGCTACAAAATGTAAATTGGCGGAATAACAGAGGTGTGCTATCATATGAAAACATGAGATGACAATAGTCTGTTTCCAACTTTTGTTTGTTTTAAAAACTTTTTTACAATCAGTACAGTTTAAAAACGTAAGCCTTATGTGCCACCAAAATAGACTTAAGGACTAATCAACAAAGTTAAAAGGGGGTGAATGACAAAAGTTACAATAAAATCAATTTTATTGATGTAGAACACTCGTACATTACATTCAGATTATTACATGTTTAACACATTCTTGTTTTTCCCATAAAATTTAGTCAATACCTTTTTGTCATTGCAGTGTCTATATAAATACAACTATGTTCTTTGATACAACCCAAATCAATAGTAATAACAAATGTAATTGTTTCAGGTGCGAACTAATGGTAACAGGATGTATAGATTGATGTTTTCGTTGTCGTTTACGGTATAAGCTAAGTTGGGTAAGCAATAATTTCAGTCATCTCTGAAGGAATTGAAGATTTAACAAATTAAGTTTTTTTTAACTTAAACTGTATTTAATTTATAATGCACGTTCTAATTAGTCTTTTGTATTTTTACCATGTAAAGAAGTTTTTGCAATCCAGCAAAAACATTTTGTAAAATTATTTTATAAGTTCTCCAAGACTTATTTAAAATGAAATACATAAATAATTAGTCTCTTTAACTCGCTTTCGTAGACTTCAGTATTGTGTTCTTTTTCATTGAATATATGAAAAATTATGTATTAATACATAAAAAATGTATTCATTGAAATGCCGAAAATGAATGTTAACAATATGAACATTTTCCTTATTACTATTTAAATTATTGTTTTTATAAAGACATACATTAGCAAAATGGTTAACGTTACCACATTTTCCACAGGTTTTACCATACGCAGGGCATTTTCCATATCCATGCTGATATGAACACTTATGACAGTTTCTTCGTGCCAGTGGTTGTGTCTTCTTTGTTGTGTTAGCGTGGCTGGTCGATGGTCGTTCATACGCCTGTTGTTTTGCGTAACTTTTGTGGTGGGGTTTTCTTTTCTGTTGAATCGAGTTGATGTTGTTTCCATCTCCATTGCTTATTGTCTTGTTACAGTCTCGTGCATTTTCTGTGTTCACGCATATTTTAATGGCATCTTCTAAGGATTCTTTATCTTCTCTGAGAAGTATTTCTCTAATTTTCTCTGATCTGATACCACATATTAGTAAATCTTTAGTTAGATTATCTTGTAAATTTCCTAACTCACAACTTAGGCCTAGATTTTTAACTCTGTGATATATTGCTCAATGCTTTGTCCATCTTTTGCTTACACTTTAAAAATTTATGCCTTTCGAACGTTAGGTTGCGTTTCGGGTTAAAATGTGCATCAAATTTTTTTAATATAACATCTAGGTTAGGTCTGGCTTCTTCGTCGAATTTAAAAGTATTATAAATTCGCATACCTTCATCTCCAATTAAGGTGAGTAGCTGAGCACATTTTGTTACTTCCGCCTTCTTTATTAGTTCGGTAGCTTGCAAATATGTTGTAAATTTTTGCTTCCAAAACTTCCAATTTTCTGCCAGATTTCCCGACATAATCATTGGCGGAATTCCTCGAAAATCCATTGTGATGTATTTTATATACGATCTTCTTCTGTATTTTATATGTATTTTTCAGCATGAAGCATTTTACACTTTTTTTCGTGGTTCTTCTTTGTTTATGACTGCGCCATATTATATTTTATATGTGAACGCTTCGGTCACAGATTAATGATGTGGTGGGGTTAAGACAGATGCGAAACTCTGTGTCGGTCTGTTTGATGTTTCGGGGTCGTTATTTCATGACCTCCAAACAAGACGCCATATTTTGTTGGTGTTATTTTGCGGGAATTTTAAAATTTCCTATACACTGAATGTATGAACAAGTAAACTTCATGCTTGTTGATATCGGATTTTTATTGCTTTAACACTAACAATAAATAATTGGAAAATTGAAGTTGAATAAAACCGTTTGTGAAAACAAAAAACCTATATTTTTAATTTTAATAAAAACATTTCTATTCCAAACTATAACCATTAATATATTAAAATCCTATTTTACATGGTATAAAATGAGTTTGTCCAATGTAATTAATCAAATAAATAATCGGACTTATTGATCATCATTTACTTAACATTAGCATAGGTACTACTCATACAACTAGAGATAAATATTACAAAACAACATAAATAAGCTATGGTGCCACACATAAGGTTCACAAATTTGATATAAACATACAATCGTAAACTATTGGCCAGAAACCTTAGATCTATTTCACATTTCTAAAATAATTTAAAACTAAAGGTATTTCAAAATATTCTGTTAGAAATCTTTGTTTTTTAACGGAAAACATGTTTGTAAATTGAAAACTAAATTCATTGATGGCATTATTTATAATTTTGCCTTTAAGATTTGATTGATTTTTGAAACTTTAATTAACTCTCATTTTTGGATAACTTTACATTTTTCAGAAATCAATGCATCGATATTTTTGTTGTTAGCTGCCAATGAGCTGGTAATGTTAAGCAAGTAAAATGATAAACATGTGGATGTCAAAGCTGTCGTCGAAAATGATTTATGTAATTATTAATTTGCTTAAAATCGAACTGTATCTATAACCCTTAGAAGATTTGCCAATTAAAGATATTTGTCCATTTAAAATATCAGCTAATGGCTTGGGAAAATACTTATAGCATAATTTTCTAAGTAGCTCAAGTTCCGAAGCTTTATCTGCCTCTTTGTCAACATTACCACTTGCTTTATTTAATTGTTTCTTTAGGGTCTTCATCTCTGGACCTCATTTTGTTTTTTCGAGGTGAATATACCGATAAAAGTTGACTTGTTTGCGTTCCTGCGCAAGAAACGTGTGGTGTTGTTGGAGTTCCAACACATAACACGCTTTCTGGAGATGTTTGCAGAATAGGGTCTGGCATAAATGAAGAAGATGGTTGACAATCACCTAAATTAATTTAACAATATTATCTGTATTATTAATTTGTCATAAGTAGTACCTGGAGGAATCACTTGAGAACTTATAATATGTATTTTCGGTTTAATGTGTGGGAATACCTGTGAATCTGTAATTGAACACATAAAATTGCAGCATTTCATTGCATTCTGTGAATGTGATGTTATTCACCTGTCAATTGATTCGCTCTCGGATGAGATGGTAATAACAATGTTGGTACAGCATTTGGTTTCAGTCGATTTTTCATATCGCTTAGGTACATAGTATTTTCGAAATGTAAGTTGCATATCCTAAAATGCTTCCCACAATCGACATCAACATCAATTCTTCCAGCCTGTTGCAGCCATAATTTACGTCTACCAGTAAAATTTAAGAAAGCTCATAAAATACACAACTTTTAATTTACCTTTCAGGTTCTTTGGCAGACCAAAAACACAAACAACTTTTGTTTAGTGTTTGATTTGCAAGGGGGAACCATACACCAAGTTCCACCACGACCCTTACCAGACATTTTACACCACAATCACGATAAAATTAGACAATAATAAATAAATATTGAAGCGTATAAATCGTTTGTTGTTTACAACACCAACAATAAAATGGAGAATTAACGCATGCGCAAAGAATCTCTACAACTCGAGTTTCGCATCTGTCTTAACCCCACCACATCATTAATCTGTGCTTCGGTAGTTAGTTATAGACTGCTTTATTATGCTTACATGTTGTAGTGGGGTACATTCTTGTTAAGTGTGTTGAGTATCTACTAGGGGTAATGATACATACAGGGTGTCCCAATATTGCGTGGACATAGAGCTACAGTAGCTTTGTGGGATCAAAAAAAGTCGAATGGGCTAAACTTACCTATATACTAAAGTGCTTCGTTAAGCCGTGAGAGGGCGTCAAAGTTGAAACAATATTTTTATTTTTTTTTTAATAACTCGAGAATACTTAGCTCGATTTTTTGTAAAATTTGGTTTGGGCACATTTCTATGAAGGAACTACGTTTTTAATAGATATCAGTTTAATTGAATTCCAGGAAGGGTGAAAACCATCCCCACCCTTCCATAAATTTAATGGTAACTTTTTGGGGTGGTGATAGTGCTTTACTTTTTTTTACAAGAAAGATACATTCATCTGCTGTATTTTTTGTCTCTTACAAAAATGTTGTATCTCTTTAGTTTTTGAGCAAAAATAGACAAATTAATAAGTACATTTGCAATTATGATTTATTTACATTACAATAAATGCTCAATATGACCACCACCTTCGGCCCCGCATAAATTAATTCGACGCAGAAAATTAAAATTGACTCTTCTCAACAGGCGTTGGTCTCGCAAAGAGTTCGCAGCATGTTGAATCCTACCCCACAATTGTTCATAGTTGTCAATTGGAACTTCGTACACTTTATTTTCAACATTCTTCTTCTTCTTTGGGTGCCTATCTGTTCCAGATGCTGGCTATCAAATTGGCTAATCTAACCTTGTTTTACAGCTGCTCTAAATAATTCTGTGGTTGTCATCGAAAACCATGTTCTTAAATTTTTCAACCACGAAATCCTTCTCCTTCCTACACTTCTTTTTCCTTTCACTTTGCCCTGTAGTATGCACTGTAGAAATTCATATCTGTTTTCGTTTCGCTTAATGTGGCCTAGGTATTGTAATTTTCGTGTTTTAATTGTATTTAAGATTTCTTTTTCCTTTGACATTCTTCTTAGAATTTCAATGTTTGTTACATGTTCCATCCATGAAACTCTCAACATCCTTCTATACAGCCACATCTCAAACGCCTCGATCTTCTTTGTCGTTGCTTCTGTAAGTGTCCACGCCTCCACTCCGTATAGTAATACTGAAAACACGTAGCATCGTAACATCCTGAGTTTTGTGTTCAGGGTTAGTTCTCGGTTTTTAAATACTTTTGCCATTTTTATGAATACACTTCTGCTCTTTTCTATTCGAGATTTGATTTCTACAGAGTGGTCCCATTGCTCATTAATGATAGTACCAAGGTATGTGTATTTGTCGACTCTTTAATTGTTCCACTATCTAATTTTAGTTGTCGGGTAGGAACGTTGTTCTTGCTTATGATCATGTATTTAGTTTTTTCGATGTTAATATCCAGTCCATATCGCTGGCTACTGTATGTTAGTCTATCCATTAGCTGTTTTAGATCTTGCATATTATCGGTAAATATTACTGTATCGTCAGCGTATCTGATGTTATTTAAGCGCTGTCCATTTACCAGTATTCCTCTTGTGCATTGTCCAGGGCTTCTCTAAATATGTGTTCTGAATAAATGTTGAACAGTAGTGGCGACAATACACATCCCTGTCTTACTCCACGCAAAATTTTTATTGCCTGTCTGGTCTTCCCCAACATTCCCCAAATGAAATAATCACAAGGATTAAGGTCCGGGGAGCGAGGTGGCCACCTTTCTGGGTAATGCACGTTCAAGTAGTTTCTAACAAGATGAGAATAATGAGGAGGTGCACCATCGTGCATGAAAACATTTCACGACGTAAATTAAGAGGCACGTCTTCTAACAATCCAGGCATACTTTCCTGAATGAAATTCAAGTAATTATTAGCATTAAGGCGATTTGGTAATCTAAGTGGACCAATTAAGTGAGTATCAATTATACCCATCCACACATTAATTCTGAATTCCTGTTGAAAATGCCTCTCTCTAACAGCGTGAGGGTTTTCATCTGCATAAACATGCTCGTTATGAAGATTTGTTAAACCTCGTCGTGTAAAGCATGACTCGTCCGTAAACAAAATTTTCATATGGAAGTATGGATCGGCCGCTCTGCGCTCTTGCATCGACTGAGCAAAATGTATACGAGATCCGTAATCAGGAGGTATGAGTTCTTGGACGCACTGGATATGAAAAGGATAAATTAATTGCTCTCTAATAATCCGGTTAACTGTGCTTTTAGACACCCCAGTTTGACGTTCCAATACTAATTCCCCGATTATTTTGAACAGTTTCGAGAATCTCTTCTTCGACATCAGGAGGTCTAGCCTGTCGAGGTCGCCCAGCATTAATTTTAATGGGTTTTAATCCACCAGTTTCCGAAGACGCCTCTCCACATTTGCGAAAGTCTGACGGTTCGAATCTGTCTATTGGGAAACCTTTGACGATATACGCGAACACTCTCGCGACAGTTACCCAGCGGTGGATTTACGCTTAGGCCCGTGAGGCACGGGCCTAGGGCGGCATAATTTGAGGGGCGGCAATTCAATGTTTAATTTACTTTCCAATCTGTGAGTAAGGTTAATTTTAAAATCTTCAATTGTATCTACGTTTTTCGCGTACGTACAATTACAATTATGATGATAGTGATAGATATCGTACATTACGTTTCCATTACCTATTGCTTATATTAGGATTTCCTGTCTATGTTTTTGTCTCTCCTTGATTACTTCTTAAAAGGTAACTCTTTGTTCGGTATTCTTTGAAAGTGATATTAATAGACGTTAGTCTTTGCACAGGGATTAAAATAAGTGACTTGTTTCTAAAGAAAGGGAATTAAAAGAGATTATTGTGTTGGGTTCGAAATTCCTTGAAACAAATGATAACTGTTGAGTTCAATTGGTTTTTATAATTTATTAGTGGACTCTTTTTTTGTTTACAAAGCATTCAGTTTTACGAATGCTTTTGATGTGTTTTGTGTGTTTCGAATTGTTTTATTCTGCTTTTAACTGTTTTTAATTGATTGAACACTTTAAATTAGATATTCGATTTTTGCTTATAATTGGTCGCGGTTCTGATTCTGATTTTATTTATTAATTTAATATGAGTGGCTATCGTAAAAAACTTAGCGGTGCGGAATATCGTAAAAGAAAAGCCGAAGAAGGTACGAAAATAGATGGTTTACTTAAAAAAATTCCAAAAATATCTAGTTTTATGACAAGCTCTACTAAGTTTTCCAATAATGACCAACAATCGTCATGTTCATCTGCAGTAAGTATTTTTTTTTATAATTGGTAATAATTTTATCTGTTTTGATAACTAATAGTAAATGTTATTACCTTTGTCAATTTTTAAAAGTTAACCTTTTTCTAGCCGGAATTAGAAGAGACTCCAGCACAAGATATCGAAGAAGTACAGTCAAACCCTTCTCAATCACAAGATACGAAAGAGACTCCGTCAAATTTTCCTCTACCGCAAGATAGTGAACAAATCCAGCCAACACCTGACATTTTAATATTGAACGCTGACCCGTTTTTATGGAATTTAAATGAAGAAACACGGGATTTCATCATTATGAATGGTATACCACGAAACGATAATAAGGATTTTAAAATTCCAAAATGTGTATAGCGACAAAACAAGGTATTGCACCAAAAGCCTGTTCCAACGTACTTTGAGAAACGGAGAGATTCAACGTCGTGAGTGGTTAATTTATTCCGAAACTAAAGGGTCAGTATTTTGTGTTCCATGCCTATTATTTGGTAGCAGTGGTGAAATGAATGCTTTCACTGGTGAAGGGTTTCGTGATTGGAAAACTCAAAAGCGCGCATCGAAGCTCATGAAAATTCTGATTTTCACAAAACTAAGATTAATCATTTCAAAGCGCGAGCGGTAGTTCACGGGCGACTTGATCAACTGCTAATAAAACAGCTCGATGAGGAAATTACTTATTGGAAAAAATTTTATACCGAGTAATTGCGATTATTAAGTCACTAGCAATAAGAGGGTTGCCATTTCGAGGACATTCAGAACGAATAGGAGATCTCCATAATGGGAATTTTTAGGAACAGTAGAGCTTCTTGCTGAATTTGATCCATTTTTATGTGAACATTTAAAAATGTATGCGCACTCTGGTAGCGGAAATACGTCGTACTTATCTAAAACAATCTATGAAGAAATTATATTATTGATTCAAAATAAAGTTCTACAACAAATTTCTAGTGAAGTGCATTCTGCTAAGTATTTTGGTATAATTGTAGATTCTACGCCTGATATAGCACATGTTGATCAACTCACTATAATTATTAGATATGTACGTGATAACGGTGAAATTGTAGAAAGGTTTCTAGAATTTCTACCAAATATCGGCCATAAAGCTAAAGATATTGAAAATGCTTTGTTGAAGTCCCTAGAAAATTATGGTTTGAATATTATGAACTGTCGTGGACAATCTTATGACAATGCAAGCAATATGTCAGGTATATATTCAGGCCTTCAAGCAAGAATCAAAAGATTAATCCTTTAGCAGATTACGTTCCTTGTGCTGCCCATTCGTTAAATTTAGTAGGATCATGTGCAGTTGAATCCGTAACTGAAGCAGTAGACTTTTTTTCTACTTTGCAAGAACTATATAATTTTTTTACCATATCTACACATCGTTGGGATATCTTGGTGCAGCATACAAATTTAAGAGTTAAAAGTCTTTCTCAAACTCGTTGGTCAGCTCGGCATGATGCATGTTACGCGTTAGAAAAAGAGTGGCCTGCAATAATTGATGTACTGGGATTCATTGCCGGAAGCAAAGAAGAGAAACCGACTACGCGGTCTGAAGCTACGGGATTGCAGCGAAAATTACAACATTTAGAAACAGCAATTCTAGTAATTGTTTGGAATGTAATTTTAGAACGTTTTAATGCTGCTAGTAAGAAGCTTCAAAAATCTCAAGCTGACTTATCCTCCGTTGTGCAGATCTATAGTTCTCTGGCTCTATTTCTTCAAGACATGAGGGACAGACAATTTTCTGAATATGAGGAAAAAGCCAAATCACTATCTGGAGTTCAAGATTATTATCGTTATGATACTAATCGTAAAAGAACCAGAAAAATTCAGTCAGATGAGTCACGGGTAAATGAAAGAATACCTTTTTCCGGACAAGAAAATTTTCGCACAAATGTTTATTACCCTATTTTAGACACTCTGAGTGTACAATTGGTAGAGCGCAAAAATGCATATGAAAACCTGTATAAGAATTTTAATTTTTCGATAATTTATCTGAAATAGATACAAACGAATTAAAAAATCTTGCAAATATACTAGTGAATAAGTATCCTGAAGATCTGGAAGAGGGATTAGGGAATGAATGTATTCATTTACATTGTCAACTTAAAGATTCCTTAGCAAATACGGAAGATGTACGATCTGCACAAAAAATATGGAATGTATTGCATTCAAGGAGTCTCCGAGATGTTTATCCAAATGTGGACATTGCTCTACGTATTTTTTTGAGTATACCGGCTACAAATTGTTCAGGAGAAAGATCATTCTCTACGCTGAAAAGAGTAAAAACCTATTTACGAGCAACTATGGGTCAAAGTAGACTTAATGCTCTTGCGTTATTGTGTATTGAAGCTCAACTAGTCCAAGAAATTGATTATGATGATATTATCACTGTTTTTGCGCGTGCCAAAGCTAAAAAAAAAAGTTTTCAAATTGCTGATTTCAAACTATTAGTTACATTTAAATATATACTTCAATAAAATAAAATATTGTACGCCAATTTTGCTTAATTTGAATTTTCCGCTCACACCCAATTTGCCATTATGAGTACTGTGCTGTGGTACTGCCTTATGTTGATTAGCGGTTGCTTATATGACTTAAAATTTATATTCTTATGTACTTATGTGCCTACAACTATTTATATTAAAGAATTGTTAAATTAGTCAATCTGATCTTTATTTACTACATTACATTAAAATATTAATAGTGGATCGAAAACGAAATTAATTTCAACAAAAGGGCGGCCCATCAAACTGGGCCTAGGGCGGCAGCAAGCCTAAATCCGCCGCTGCAGTTACCGTTACAAAAACCAAGTACAAGCAACATATCAGTTTGTTCATTAAAAGTGTACTCCATAACAGCCACAAAATTAACGAAATTAACTTATTTCAAATGAACGCCTACAAACAAAATTAATTCATTGTTTAAAACAAAAACAAGTTGTCGGATATCCGAGCTTGCCCGAAAGTCGTCGAAAGCAACCCGCGTTATTAATCAGAATTCATTAAGTAAATTTTTTTTTATTCAAAAACTAAAAGAGATACAACATTTTTGTAAGAGACAAAAAATACAGCAGATGAATGTATCTTTCTTGTAAACAAAAGGTAAAGCACTATCACCACCCCCAAAAAAGTTACCATTAAATTTATGGAAGGGTGGGGATGGTTTTCACCCTTCCTGGAATTCAATTAAACTGATATCTATTAAAAACGTAGTTCCTTCATAGAAATGTGCCCAAACCAAATTTTACAAAAATCGAGCTAAGTATTCTCGAGTTATTAAAAAAAATAAAAATATTGTTTCAACTTTGACGCCCTCTCACGGCTTAACGAATCACTTTAGTATATAGGTAAGTTTAGCCCATTCGACTTTTTTGATCCCACAAAGCTACTGTAGCTCTATGTCCACGCAATATTGGGACACCCTGTATATGACACTGCCAAGACCTTTTCACTAACCCTTTATTAAATATCCAGGTTTCATCTAGAAACACGACCGGTAGAGGCGATTCTTTTTGCATATTGTGGATATAATTTTTTAAAAATCGTACTCTTGCGAATGCCACATCTTTTTTTTCGCAAAGTGCTCTGCGGTTGCAGTCTTTTTTATGTTTAAATCCAATGCTTCGTAAAATATTACGTATAGTTGGTAGTGATGCTTCCAATAATCCCTTATCATGCAATACATTTTTAACTCTTTGCAACGTGACATGTTCCTTTTTCGCGTACATGTCATAAACAGTATTTCTTATTGTATGTTTTAATGGTTCGACATGTCTCTAGTTTTAGGCTTTTTACAGGATCTTTAATCCTTGTTGGTAATGGAGTACCCGTTCGTTTACTCAAAATAATTTTCCTTATTGTTTTCTCACAAACTTTTAGAGCACTACACGTTCTTTTTATCACTGCTTCAACATTTTCCAAAATAGCAAAATTATCTCTTTCTCGGCAGAATTATTCGTATACGTTACAAATTAGTTCTTGACTACGTTCGTTTAAAAACTTTCCGGGCATTTTTAATTTTTGAAGTATGATGTACGTATCTAAACGTATTATAAGTAATTAAACTAAATTACTTCCTTTGTTAGGTTTATATTATTTATAATTACCTACTAAATACACGTAATTAACTAATAGAGAAAGTTATACTGGAATAACATATCTAATAGGTACCTAATCTATTGTTAATTGTGTACATAGGATACTTCAGTAAGTTTAATGTTTATATCATTATAATTATTTTAATGTTTGCTGTAACAATAGCTTTATTCATATTTTAAATAAATGATTCTTTCTTTAATTCGTTTGTTTAAAAGTAGATATACAGGTTACTTACCTGCATAACATTTATGTGGTACGATTTGAGAAAAATAAAAATAAAATTTGTAGTACCACTGGATCATCATAACTTGCGGTCGATATTTGTAAGTAGGTGCAACGTGCCGCTTTATAATGCCGTCTTCTTCTAATACAGGTACTTAAATGAAAATCCATTTCAACGTAGGATGTATGTGTTAGTTCACCGCCCGCAGCGCTAACAAACATTCTATATATCTTTTGTCTTCTTTATACAATACGTGTAACAAAGACCAAAGTATATTCGTACGTATTAGCAGAATATATGCGCTAATCTGAAAACGGACTTCTTACATTTTATGTACTATACTTAGATAACTGACGTTCCTTCTCTACAAATAACGAGGAAAATAATGCCGTGTTACAAAAATGCCTCTTTAAACAATGTAAGAATGTGTTATTAGAACTATATGCGCCTAGTTAGTTCAACAATTTAATTTAGTATTCAATAAGGTTTGTTTAATTTAATATCCTATATTTCGACTCTTAAAAATTGCTATCCTACATTTAATGGTTAGAATTACGCGACTGCGCTGTGACAGATTGAGACCACGCCAATACTACAGAATACTGTAGCGAGACTATTATTACTAACAGAAAATGCCAACAGTTAAAAGTAAGGACAGGTGCGTTTAGCATATCGCTATCTAAGTAACAGCTTCAATGCACGTGCGTTTAAGGCATTGAAGCTGTTACTTAGATAGCGATATGCACGTAAACGCACACATGTCCTTACTTTTAACTGTTGGCATTTTCTTAGTTTATACTAATCATACGTGTCAATGTTCATACACGAGATGTCGTCAGACACACATTTTACTATTGGTTACGTTTACAATATTACTTCTCATTTCATTAGGTTGTTTTTTTGGGAATGTCGTGGAAAAAATGTTGTGTCTAACACATGAGGAAAGCCTTTTTCCACTCTCACTCTAATGCCTTTCTCGCTACGCTCGTGAGGCGGAAAAGAATCGCTTTCCTCACTTGTTGGACAAATAACTATTACTGTAAAGTTGTAGAGAATTTCTTTATTTTCAATTTTTATAATGCGGTCCCACAACCGTAGAGCGCATAGAAAACGAGTTATTGGCAAAAAACCAAAATTTCCGTCATGACGTTTAATAACTTTTTGTAGAATCGCCAAATTTCAGAGTAGTATTATTTCAGAATTTTTGTATTGTGTGTTAATTTAATTTTTTTACAAATTCAACAGTTTTGAATTCAGTGTATTTTTTTATCGGTCAAACTTGATTTGAATTAATTAATCAATGTGTCTTGTTACTAATTGGTATTGTTTTAGTAGGAGAAATGAAATCGTTTGGGTTTCAATAATGATGACATTAGAAGAAGATTAAAACGACAAGAAGGATCCGAGGTCTAAAAATTGAGGCACTCAGGTAATATCTATTATTTCTTATCTGAATATTATATGTACATTTTTGTTAATACTAACATTGAAGGGTCGTGTAATCGCATTTTAAAAATATTTTACGTAAATTTTATGTATATTTATTTATATTATTCTTAATTTTGAAATTTTTCATTTGTAACGATGGAAGAGTGTCTTCAGAGAATTATAGGTCTATCAAAGGAATTTAAGATGGTTTTAATCTGCGTTTTAATTTCGACACTAACAACCAAGTGCAAAACTAAAACCTCATCTCTATTTATGTCTTTATTCAAATCATTTTATATGAATCTAATTATAAAAACTAATATCCTGTGTAGACTGTGGTGTATGTTTATCAAAAACGCATGTTCTATACAATTGCAACAATGCAACCTAATTTTGATGATTACAGGATTGCTAAACTGATTAATTATCTAATATTTTGGTATTTTCAGTGCAAGAGCAGTCTACAAAGAAATGTCAAAGAGGAAAAGTGGTTGTCAAGGCAGTATCAGTATCACAGAAGATTGAGGTAATGTACTTTAAAAATATACAATTAATCAGCTTTTTAATATGTTTGAAAGGAGTAACAATTTCAACTGACTTATACTTTTTTTTTTCATATTAAGTTGATTCTCTTCTGCAGTACGGTATCAAATTCATCATTGTTTGTTGCCTATATTGAATGATTCTAAAGGGCGTACTCTAGTAGCAAATTACCAAACTTTATTAATTGGTTACCGAGAGAGCCATCTAGTCATAATTTTTTGAATGTTTAGTGTGAGTTTGAGAAAACAATTATTCCGACCTCTGTTACTGCTTTTTTAAACTATTGACAGTTTTTAAAATACGTTTTATGGTTTCGACAATAGATAGCAGTTTTTAAAATTACCTCTGTCGGTAATTTCATTTCTTTGGTTAATAGAATATTATAAACTATAGCAATAATTTTATAAATAAGTACGAGATAATATGAGTAAACCTAAACAATTTCAACAAAGTATGTAATAATTGTAAATAACCACTTAAATTATGTTTTTCTCTAGTTCGAGGGTGAAATAAATTCGTATGAATATTGTGATGGATTTTTTAGAATCAATGTGAAATAGAGTGGACGTCTTTTTAAGAAGCATAGAGAACTGCACTGAATAAACAATTTGGTGAGTTATGTACTCTCACAGTGTGGCAAAGTAGCAGTTCATGTTTTGCAATCAGTAATTAATAGCAATGAAGCGAAATAGAGATTTTTCTTTGTCGTCAAGTTCTTTAGACTGTAAATTGGCAGAATAACAGAGGCTTGCTATCATATGAAAAGCCTTATATGCCACCAAAATAGACTTAAGGACTAATCAACAAAGTTAAAAGGGCTTGAATGACAAAAGTTACAATAAAATCAATTTTATTGATGTAGAACACTTGTACATTAAATTCAGATTATTACACGTTTAAATACATTCTTATTTTTCTTGTAAAATTTAGTCAATACCTTTTGTCATTACAGTGTCTACGTGAATACAACTATGTTCTTTGATACAACCCAAATCAATAATAATAACAAATGTAATTGTTTCAGGTGCGAACTGATGGTAACAGGTTGTATGGATTGATGTTTTCGTCGTCGTTTAGGGTATAAACTAAGTTGGTGAAGCAATAGTTTGAGTCATCTCTGGAGGAATTGAAGATTTAACAAATTAAGTTTTTTTAAACTTTAACTTAAACTGTATTTAATTTATAATGCACATTCTAATTAGTCTTTTGTATTTTTACCATGTAAAGAAGTTTTTGTAATCAAGCAAAAACATTTTAGAAGTTTTGTAAAATTATTTTATAAGTTCTGGAAAACTTATTAAAATGAAATACATAAATAATTAGTCTCTTTAACTCGCTTTCGTAGACTTAAGTATTGTGTTCTTTTTCATTCAATATATGAATAATTATGTATTAATACATAAATAATGTATTAATTGAAATGTCGAAAATTAATTTTGGAACTTGTTTTTAATAGTATTGTTTGGATTAACCATAACTTAGACATTTTTTACAATAAAACAGTAAAATTCAATACTAAGAGATTCAATTTTTAAGCAAATGTTAATGCGAAATATTGTTGTAACTTCTATAAGAAATGAATAAATAAATTGAAACAATTCTGTTTTTTTTTTATTATACTTATAAAATAAATAAACAAATTATTCGATTTTTCCTTTGAAAAGTAACAAAAAGAAATTAGTGTTTGAATGAGAAACCTGGAAAAATGATACAAATTATAAACAATAACCTTATTGACGTTTAAATAAAGCTATAATCCAGTTCTGCTTGACATTTAAGCGTTTGTAATTCATATTTGTCGGGTAAAACAATGCGCAATTAATTTTAATATCGGGACGAAAATCGTTAACAAATAATTCGAAATCGCCGATTTTGTATCAGGAGCACAGGAGTTTTAAGAATAAGTCACTAAAAATATTACCAACTTTAAGTTGGCTACCATGTCATGTTAACAGTTACTATGCAGTTGTACCAACCTAAATTTGGTGACTTTGTTAGTGATTTACTCCTGAAACTTCTGCGCTCCTGATACGAAATCTCGTAATTTCGAAAATTTCTAAGTAATTTTTAATTCAAAATTTCTAAAAATTACTAGACACGAACACCAACTTAAATAGGATGATTTTGTTACCGATTTACTCCTGCAACTTCTGCGCTCCTGATACCGAATCTCGTAATTTCGAAATAGTTTGAGCGATTTTCAAATCAAAATTTCTTAAAGTTACTATCCATAAACACCAACTTAAATTTGGTTATTTTCTTGGTTATTTTTACTCTTATTACTTATGTGCTCCTGATACTAATTTGGACATTTCAGAAATGATGTGTACGGATCGTATAATTTTTTGGTTTCATTATTTGTTTTGCTAGTTTAATCTAATTAATTTACGCTAGTATAATAACTATTAATACAAAAAACTATATTTGTATTTTATTTTTTGTTAAATAATTATATTTAAGCTGCACGTTACTTATCTAATAGGTTTTTGTATGTACATATTGGTTTAAATCATTTTTAAATAGTTTGTATTATTTTTTGTTTTGGTATAGTTATCAAATTATTATGTATAATAAACAAATTATACGAAACATTTTCTTAAATTTTATTTCTTTTACCATCATATTTAAAACCTTAAAAGAATAATTGATTATGAAACATTAATTTTGAAATATATAATGTTCCATCTGACACATTGGAAAACATTTGTTTAGCAATGTTTCAGAATGTTATAATTGAAATGTTGCACTGAAACATTTCTGAGGTAGGACATCTTGAGTTACATAAACATTTCAGAAACATTTTTATATCGAAGTACGTTTCAAGGAAACATGGCAATGTTTATGAAACGAAAATGTGTTTACTGGGTATGTAATTTAACTATAATAAATTTGGTCAATAATCAGTATTGAATAAGACATTTCAACACTTTTGCCAAAATCGCGTTTGTAGGGCAAACAAACCTTTGTTTTCATTAGAATGCGTGTAATTTCTGTTGATTTTTTGACTTTTAGTGGTTGTTTTAATTAAGTTAGTTATATAATCTGTGAAAGAGTATTTTAACTCAATTTATGTTTAAAATTACAAATAACAGGGATTCTAAAAAACTTAACACCGTTACGATTTCCTCTAGTGCCATAGTTAAAATTTTAATAACGTTTACTAAATAGCTGCATGATATATGGCACAAGAATACAGAACATCTGCAATTATTAATCAAGTATTCATAACACTGGGTTAGTTACTACAGGACAGTAATCTTTGTTTTTTATGGTAAGTTCTGCAGGTACTTACAACTACTAACAATATCTAAACTAAACACACTTCTGTTAGTAACCGCAAGTAGCTCTTTTACTTACCTGTAGGTAGACAGATTAATAACGTTTATTTACAGATTAGTACCGACTGTTATTGTGTATAATAACTATTAATATTTAATTAGTAATAGTTACTATAATGAAACTAGTTAATCAAATTATTAACCTGTAGTTGATTGTTTAGTAATTATTGTTTTCTAATCAGTTGTAACTAATATTCAGTTGAATTAAAGATTATGTTGATAATACACTTGCTCTTATTAATTTTTATTGTAAACCTAAGTCTAATTTATATTTACAATAAATATATAAACGTGATTGTAGTTACAATTTACATAATTTAACTGATATGTCCTACCTGTTTGGATTTCTTCCACCACTAAAGATCTTATACAATTATATACACATATTAGCAATTATAATTAAATACTTGCTTCTAAGAATAATACATTAAATATAACGTTTTTACCTATATGCAAGATCACATATTTCTAACACAAAAGGAATCGTTTATAAGAGATAACAAAAATTAAATTAACCAATTTTATTCATTTTATATATACATTGTAATGTACAATCTTAGCATCTGAATGATGGGAGAGCACTACATTTAAAAAATAAATTTCCGATTGTAAAACACATTTATGTATAATTTCCTGCACAGGAATTGCTACTTCATAAGAGAATAAGTGTTCGTTAAATGTTCCAGTTTTTAATTCATTGTAAATAAAACATATTTCATTGGATGAATTTACTAAAATATGAGTTACCAAACATTGGCAAATTTTTGCAAATAACTATTATATCGTCAATTCTATAAATTTTATTATCTAAACATAATCTTTTTTTAAACGAAATGTTTCGCTTAAAATTTTCATAGCTTTTTTTTGACTTCAGACATAAATCATCAAAATCTGGTAGTATAGCATAAACATTTTGAACATTACTTTATGGTTCTTTAACTATATTAGTAGTATTTTAAAATTCTTTGACAACAAAAAAAATTCTCGCATAATTGTAACTGGTGCTTAATTGCAAGCGTGCGAGTGATATTTACTCGAGATGACACCACGTTTGCAGATTGTTTTCCCTACCTCTGCTTGGATTCATATTTCAGGGAGGACAAATTTACAACATAGCAAACATTTTTCATAACTGTACGATAATGCAAGAGATTATGGTGTTTGAATTTTAAATGCACTGAGAACAATTCCATATACAGGGTGTCCGGAAATTATGAGCAAAAAACTCGCGGGGTGATTCTACTTAAAAAATTAATGCTACAAGTTCCTATAACATTTTTCTGAAAAATCCAAAATAACGGAGTTACACGGCCTCAAACTTTTTAACAAAATATTACCGATTCTCTTCAAATTCACACTTACCAATAGTTGTTTGTATTTTGTTCCCAATTTGAGTAAATTCCCCAAACTAAAGCTTAAACTGATATTTTGAATACATACTATTTAATGAGATAATCTGTTTTAATAAATAACTACAATTGACAACAGTTTAATACATATCTTTATAACAAATTTTCAAAGTGATATCCTTCAATGCATAAATTAATTCTTCTCAGGAAATTTTGACGAACTCTAGCAAATATTCCCTGTTTTTGTTTAATAACCTCACAGTTATCAATAATTCTTTGCCTCAGCTTTTCAACGTTATGCACTGGAGTCCTGTATACAAGAGATTTGAGGTAACCCCAAAAGAAGAAATTCATTGGGTTCAACTCAGGCGATCTGGGAGCCCACTGCATGAACCCACTGCGTCCTAACCATCTCTCCGGAAAAATTTCGGTTAAGAATTCTCTCACCGCTACTTATGCTGAAATGTCCGGCAGTCTTGCAGCAGCCACATTGCATGTCTTACTCGAGGGTACATCCTCCAATAGAATGAGCAATTGGTTTCTCCAAAATCCAAGTAAATCTCACCATTGAGTCTATGTGGAAAGAAATGTGGCCCAATTAAGTGGTCTTCTAAAATTCCGGCCCACACGTTAACAGAAAACTTATTTTGGAAACCGCATTGTATCGCCAAGTGAGGATTCTCATCAGACCAATAATGCTCATTATGAAGATTAATTAAGCCATCGTGTCTAAAGCCAGCTTCATCCGTAAAAAGAATTAAAGGTACAAAATTTCAATGGCCATTATGGAGATTTCTAATGCTATTGCAGAAATTCACACGAACCACATGATCTTCAAGAGTTAGGGCTTGAACCTTTTGGTAATGGTAGGGATGAAGGGGTTGTTCTTTTAAAATTTCATGTATCGAGCTCTTCGGAATATTTTCCTGAGTAGCAATTAATCTTACGCTTGTGTTAAGATTATTCTCGATTGAATTCAAAACACGAACTTCTGCTCCTGGAGTGCGAGTTCTACGCGGACGACCTGCATCATTGTGTCTAGTTTTAAATGATCCAAATTCTCCAAGTCTTCGATGGATAGTACTAAACATTCTCGATTGTGGCATCCTTCTATTCGGAAATGCTTCAACATACAAACGTTTTGCTGCAATTGCATTGCCGCTTGCTAAACCATAATAATAATGCATGCCAGGTAGTTCGACGTTAGATTAATTATTATGATTCATCTTATCTTATTATTAATCACAACAATTCAATAAGAAACTTGCAACAACTTATTATCTGTCAAAATTAATTGTTTACAAAGCAACTCCCGCAGTTGTTTCTAAAGCATGCTTTGTTAATGTTGAAAATAAGCTGAAGTGAGTTGGTATTCATTTTATCGTAATGTAAGAAGAGGACGTTTTTTGAAGATTTTTGATGCTCTTTAATTGTGTGCCACCAAAATTTAGAAAAAAAATAAACAAAAAAAGTTTGGATCATTATCCAAAGGTCAAGGGCAGTTTAAGCCCTTTAATTTACGTCAAATTAGGAACAAAAATACAAACGAACATTATTGGTAAGTGTGCCAAATTTGAAGAGAATCTGTACATGAGAAAAAATTTATTAGAAAAGCATGATTTTTTAAATCAAGCTTTGAGGCCATGTAACTCCGTTATTTTGGATTTTTCAGAAAAATGTTATAGGAACTTGTGGCATTAATTTTTTAAGTAGAATCACCCCTCAAGTTTTTTGCTTATAATTTCCGGACACCCTGTATAATGAATGATGTTCACTAACCAATTTTTCTAATAAGTCGCATGATGATTTTTCTAAGCAGTATGTAATTCTTCCAAAACTTGTCACCAACAGGAATCAAGTCCCCAAAAATTAATCCCGCATAGAGAAATAATGTTTTTATTTCAGAACATGACATTTTATTTTTTTTTCTTAATATGTTTCATCGTCATCAAAGGGGTTTATTTATATTTTATCAACCACAGTTAAAGTATTTTAAACGTGTATTTAATACATCAATATTAAATAATTTGTCAAAAATTATATATTGATGAAATAATTCAGTTACATCAGAAACTGCTACACCTTCAAAGATAGCATGTGCGATATCAACAGAAAATAAATTTTCAGTGACGTGGAACGTGCTTATATCATTCCACACACAACGCTCTTTGATACCAGTTAGGGACACATCTTTCATTAGAAGATCTTCATCATAATTCGCTCTATTTCTTGCCATTTCCTTACGGTCTACAATTTGTTGCTGCATTCCATTACGGTTACATTTACAAAACCTACAAAAGCAGTTGGCTCTAAAGCTTTCTGTGAAACCCAACATAGTGTGCAGTCCCAATTATCACCTAATAATAAAGCAGTACAGAAAAAAATGTTTATAGTTTTTCCCATGTATAAAATTTTTATCGCATTTGATTAATTAATTAATTTATTACATTCCTTGATTAATTTTGAAAATATTATTTTAGATCCAAACTCTTTAAGATCTGCACTATGAAATAAACCAAATAAAAAAATGTTTTCTATTTTGGATCGAAATTTTACGGGAAGACACCCAATTGACACAATACTGCACCTAGTTTATGATGTATGCCTGCATGCGAACCTAAAGGGTTACCGGTCTCGTAATCGTCATAATAAATAAAGAGAGGAAACACTAAATCGTCTTTCTTGTAACGTTTTACTTTATTTTCCAATATTGTGTTTGAATTATACAGGGTGTTCCTAAAATGTGTGGACATCACTTAACCACAGATTCCTGGGCTCAAAATAAGATGATTTAACCTAACTTACCTATATCCAAAAGTGCTTCGTTTTAGCCAGTATTCTGATTCAAAGTTCAAAAGAAATTTTTTATTTTGCTTATAACAAAAGAACGGTTTTATCGATTTTTATATTTGGTTTGCACTCCTTACAGATGTAGGTATCTTTTAAGGTGATATTAGTTATTATCAGTGAACCATTAGTGTACGAAACACAGGTAACCCGGCAAAACCACTCAAAAACTTTTTAATGTTAAAACCAATAACTTTTCAAAAATAGTTTCAGAAAAGACATTCAATAGTAAACTTTTTTGTTACTTGTTAATTGATGCAGATCTTTTAAGGTTTAGACACAAAAAATAAAAATCTGAGGGACCGCGCACTGCATTTCTTAAAACAGATATTATCTAGCAGTCTGGTATTCTAAAATAAATGACGATAAGGCATTTTGTTATGATATTTATTAGTGACAAGTAGGTATGTACTTTTACTCTAAGATCCAATGTGACCACCACCTTCCTGGATACAAAGGTTGATTCGACGCAAAAATTGAACTGTACTCGTTGTAACATTTCTGCATCATTCTTAATGAACTGTGAAGTGTTCTGTACTCTGGTCCAAAGTTCGTCCTGTGTATTTATAGGACGAGAATACACTTTACTCTTTAGAGCTCCCCACACAAAAAGAATCGCAAATATTTAAATCTGGTGAACGAGGTGCCCATTTTGCAGGAGCATCAGCTCCTCTGCCTATCCATTTGTTAGAAAACTGTACATGAAGATGATTCCGAACGTTCAATGTAAAATGTGGTGGTGCTCCATCATGTAGAAACCACATGTCGCGTCTAAGATTTAACGGCAGTGTTCTAATAAATCGGGTAAGGTAAAGGAAGTGTAAATAATTCTCTCCATTTAAACGATTTGGTAAAATGACAGGGCCTATGATGAAACTGCCGATTATCCCTACCCATACATTAATTTGAAACTCATGTTGAAAGTGGCGTTGCTTGATGACATGTGGATTTTCATCTGCATACACATGTTCGTTGTGCAAATTTGTCATACCCCTCCTCGTGAAACATGCCTCATCAGTAAAGAGAATTTTGCTATTAAAATTGACATCTTCAGCTCTTCTTTCTTGAATGAACCTACAAAATTCAAGACGCGCGATGGTATCAACTGGCAAAAGCTCCTGGACGTTTTGTACATGATAAGGATATAGCAATTGTTCTTTAAGAACTCTATGAGCAACATTCTTTAAAACGCCTGCTTGCAATGCTAAGCATCAAGCACTTACTTCTGGATTTTCTTCTACTATTTCCAGAATTTGTTCTTCTAACCTGGGTGTGCAGAATTGTACGAGCACGTCCACGATCACCTGTGATCGATGCAAGGTTTCCTGTTTCGCGAAGGCGTCTTTCAATGTTTGCAAAAGTTTGACGATTGGGCACGCGACGATTTAGAAATTTTCGTTGTACACTCTAACACTTCTCCGACAATTTCCTTCGCAATATCCTAAAACCATCAACATATCCGTTTGCTCAGCATAAGTGTGTTACAGCCATCACTACGTAAATAACGAAGAATATTCACTGCTAAAGATCACTAGCTAACACCAACAGCAATTGAGCGCTTCACAATATCATAACCAAATGCCTTATTGTCATTTATTTATTAGAATACCAGACTGCTAGATAATATCTGTTTTAAGAAATGCAGTGCGCGGTTCCTCAGATTTTATTTTTTTGTGTCTAAAACTTAAAAGATCTTATCAATTAACAAGTAACAAAAAAGTTTACTATTGGATGTCTTTTCTGAAACTATTTTTTGAAAAGTTATTGGTCTTAACATTTCAAAGTTTTTGAGTGGTTTTTGCCGGGTTACCCGTGTTTCGTACACTAATCGTTAACTGATAATAACTAATATCACCTTAAAAGATGACCTACATCTGTAAGGAGTGCAATACCAAATATCATCAAAATCGACAAAACCGTTCTTTTGTTATAAGCAAAATAAAAAATTTCTTTTGAACTTTGAATCAGAATACTGGCTAAACGAAGCACTTTTGGATATAGGTAAGTTGGGTTAAATCATCTTATTTTGAGACCAGGAATCTGTGGTTGAGTGATATCCACACATTTTAGGGACACCCTGTATGTATTTCTGTAGTTTTTTACATTTTGGCTTCAATTATGCATCTTCTACTACGTAGTAGTATATCATTTCTCTGCATATACCCCAATGAAATTATAATTTAATTACCAACGTTGACGTTCACAGAATGTGCATAATTCGGTAGTAGACAAATATTTCAAATCTTCGAGCGAAGAATTCTGTAGTAAAAAATTATTTCAAATCTTCCAGGAAAAAGTTCTAAAAATTTTCGAAATGGCGATATAGCCACCTGTTGATTACTGATAACACTCAAATTATGGTGTTTACCAAACGTTTCTGGATTAACGAGTCCCCCAAAATATGTTATAGAAACTCACAAAGACATACCTAACAACTAATAACTATATTTTAGCGGATTAATTAGAAGAACCATTTTCATTACCCACACGCATTTACACCCGGCAACCTTTACAACGAAAATGAAGACTAGTTATGTAGGTGTAGGGATATCCAAAAAATAGTTCGAAAAGAACTATGCTAATACAAACTATACTGTCACTGGCACTCAAAACTTGTTTGAAAAAGTTGTTGAAGATTGAAAGTAATAGTCAGTTAGACGCTGCTGAATAACGCGCATTTCGTAATTAATTTCTTTAATCACTGGTGTCTTTATATATAAACGTAGATCAAAGAATTATAAAAACTTTTATAAGAAGTTTGCAAGTTTATCTAGATGGATGCAGTTCTTTGCATAACAGGTTATTAAGGTTTAAAGGGGCCGCTCTAGGACGTGCATGTTATCGTGGGCAGTTTTCAGAAATAATACAAGTATTGTTTTATAATTTGTTTCTATTATATACCTATTATACCGAGTGGTGAATCGTATAACGCACTATAGGAAACGCAGCGGGAAATTTGATGGCTGGGGGTCAACCACGTTTGAAAAAATATCGTCAGGCTGACAATCGAATCCGATTATAACACTTAGAGATATAATTGAATATTTATGTGGCGTGACCCGCGTTACATTAATTTTATTTGTAATGAACGATTTGATTATAGTATTTTACGAAAGTTGATTGACAATATAAGAAATAACTTCCAACACTTTTTCTTTTACTAAACAGTTGCAGTGAATTGTTTAATGAGTACAATTTAAAGTTTAAAGAAGCAATCGTACATAGACTTGATGATAAACTAGCAACCAATGAACTTGTACACCGATGAACTTGTATGGGGATGAACTAGGTCGGAGATGAAACGGCCGCAATGAAACAGTCACGATAAAACGTCCCTTCCCGTGAAGACACTTATCTGTTTTGTTGTAACTTTTTCTCTTTAAAAATGCAATCATTTAATGCTGCTAATAATGAATTAAGAATGTGATAACAGAAATCGAAAATACTTACCTGTTTAAATATAAGTAAGTTTTTTTCGTGTGTTTATGTTTTTTCTCTTAAAGAATCAGAAGATTGTTGTCTTCTAGAACAGCAAAACATAGTTAATTCGTTAATTAGAAAGTGGAGGAAGAGTTGCACTAGTTCAGAAGAAGGGTACAAGACGACGGTGGTCACGTAGCAATTGCGAAAGTGGGTTTATATTTTGAATATCGGCGAGAAATTTCAATTTCACACCGTATGTTTTAATGAATAACTAACATTCAAATTCAATCTAGAAACCGTCCGTTACACAATTGTTAATGTCACCATCACGAAAGTTTTTGGCAGTGACAACAATTAATCCACATCTTTAAAAAATGTTATTCTCGAATGCTGTACCAATATGTATTCAGAACTACTTAGGAGAACCCGGTATTTATATCATAAAAATTCGAAATAGTTGTAAAAACCATAAAACTTTTAGACCCGCGTGTTAAGGATTGGTTTTTGCTCGATTCGCCATTAAATTTAGTTGCCCTTTATTCGGTGTACGCTTCTGTTTTAACATGCGGTACGAAGATTATGAAAAACAGAAAACCCTTACAATTGAGAGCGGTTTTAATTGCTTACAATTGTTTTCAAATTGGACTTTCGTCGTATATTTGCAAAGAAATTTTGACGTCCGCGTATTTATCCGGCCACAATCTGGTTTGTACTCCTTTAGATCAAAGCGAAAGCAAACTGGCTCTTCGGGTACGTGGTAGAATTTTTGTAGGTTCTGTAACTTTGATTAATATTTGCAGTTAGCAAGAGCGTTTTGGATTTACTATATTTCGAAGGCGATTGATTTGATAGATACTGTAAATACGAATAAATTAACTACGTACAATGACGTTAATAAAATCGAGACACTTTTACTACTTCAAACTTGGCCGCATGAGCTGTTTGGGGATAACTAACCAGCGAGGCGATTCACGTGTTAAAAAAATTAAGAAAATATTGCGTTTTATCGGCGTTGATGATAGAATACGGAACTGTATGTGAAATTCAACACCTTTTAGTAAACTTTCAAAAATTTAAATATAAGTTTAGTGGAAACTGAAACGAATAAGTTGCAATTAAATAACATTAAATCTCATAACAAAGAGAATCGTATCTGAACGGTTTTTTGGTTGGTGCAACCAGTTGTTAAGTACCCAATTCTTATAAACGAGCCTAATTTACACTATAAAAATGAAGAAGCGAACTTGTCTCGAATTTTTTAGCATCAGTGTACTTGTTTACTCTCGAACACATACAACATTTTTAAAGCATCTCTCTGTAGGTGTTCTTCGTACTACGTAAAAAACAGTCCCAACTTACTTTCTTGCACATATATCACCACACATCGATGCTCTACAACTGGTATCTTGGAGTATTGTACGTCCCGGGAGGTCAAGGTAAACACTTTCATTTGAATTAGATCAAAATTAAACAATATTTCAGCTACTCTTAGCGTCGGTATTAACTCGTTCGTTCACGTAATCATGTACACGTACTACTTACTATCAGCTTTGGGTCCCAAAGTACAAAAATATTTATGGTGGAAAAAGTATCTGACCCAAATTCAAATGGTAGGCGCATCATTGCACTACATTTTATCGAATAATTGATATTTTAGATTCAATTTGTAGTACTGATAGTGCATCTCATAGTAGGGTATACAAAAGGTTGCCACAAACCAGGGTGGTTAGTGCTCTTTACCCTCACATATTTGTACTCAATGGTATATCTATTCTTTAAATATTACATAAACTTGTACAAAACATGTAATGGTAAAAAAGAATCGACAAGGTCGGTAAAACTAGATCTGAAAGCAGGTGGAGATGCAAAAAACATGCGGAAAACGGAATAACTATTTATTTCCATTTTATATACAGTTACTCCAATTCCATTAATCCATCGGCAACAGTTAAAATTTCATTGGTGTGTACAGATTCCTCTGGGATTTGATGTTGACTGCCTATTATGCAATTTTTAATCTTCGAGCCGCTTTTTATTACAGCCCCATTACATACTATACAATTTTCTAAAGCAACTCTACAAAACATATACTAAAGAAATACAGTTTTACACCCAAAATAAATCATACTTCTCTTCAATGATAACGTTATTCATTACTATAGAATTAAAAGCTCGAGAAAACTTTTGCACCTCGCTGTTAGAACCTATTATACTATTTTTAAAAGACGTCTTTTCGCTAACTTTACACAAATCCCATAAGATGCACTTATTATCGACTTGACTAGATTGAACATCTGCAGAAGAATCTACATGCACCAGCTCTTTACCGTTGGTTAAACTTTGCCACTTATCCGTAATCTAGAACATAGTCGTTAAATCTATTGTAATTAGTATATAATTTAAAATAAACCTGTAAATTAATATTATAATAAGCCGGTAAATTATTGACTCGAATTCCAAACACTTTGGGTTCAGCAATGTATGCAAAACAACGAATGATATCGTCGTGATAACTAGACTTTAAATCTCCATAATGATCATTAAAACTGGACGAATTTCTAATAAGAGATTCTAATTGAGATTCTTTCGCGTACTCAAAAATGTCATTTTTGTCTTTCGTATTCACAATAGAGACGTTATAATCGACTTTCTTAGGTTTTAATAGTTGCTTCCTTATAATACGAGGAAGTAGTTCTCCTTTTATTGTAGAAATTGACGTATCTTCCACTAAATACTCGATTATCCAGTTCTTTAATATGTACATGTGAGAATCTATCAGCGTACTATGCATTGTTATGTTTGTGTGTTTTCTAATTAAAGCTTTAGGAAGACTAACTGAACCTTCAAAATCGCTAGCAGACGCTAAAAATACTAACCGTTTTGTTTGGGCATCAATTCCTATCAAGTCTCGTTCTAAAATTAAAAGTGATTATTACCAACAAAAATTAAGGGCGGAAGTAAATGGTAAGGATATAATATTATGTAGCAATGATTCAAAGAAAAGCACACATTATATCCATTACATATTGAATAAATCAGTATTTGCAAGGATGCCGCCCATAGTAATCAAAAGCTAAATAATGATGAAAAAAATTAAACACAAACCTGGCTTATACTTTGTTTTAGATCCAGGAGCAGCCACTTGCTCTGTTGAAGGATTTAATAGTAAGGCGCACAATGACGCATTGTGCATCCTGAACATGTTTAAAAAACCACCCAAATTAACATCACTTATAAAATCACAAGACAGAATTAACACATCAGAATTAATCCTATCGTTAATTGCTCGTAGAGAATCAGCTGTCCCTTGGTCCTCATTTTTTACAGTTACATACTCAATTTTAATGACCAAATTCAATTTCTCTAAAGCATTTTGAATTTCATTCTTTTGATTTTCGAAGATGATTAAAATTACATCTAAAATAAAAGTGATTTAATTACATTCTAAAGCAGTAAGGGATTAGTACCTGTGAACCCTATTTCTTCCAATTTGTACAAAGGATACCACACTAGTGGTTTGTTACCCACCGGTAATAAACACTTTGGTTTTCCTGCAGTGATCTCGTGCATGCGAGAACCTTTTCCAGCTGCTAAAATTACAGCTTGAAATTCTGGCTTGAATACCATTATGTCCTTTATTTTTAAACTGCTGAACTAAAATAAAACGTAATTAAGGTCCTTGCTTCAAGTAATTTTATAATTTCATGAACCTGTGAAATAATTTATTATTTTTTGAATATAGGTTATGGGGCTAGTTTAATTTACATAGTTGCACAATCTCCAGTAATTAGGAATGAAAGGAAACCGTAGCGCCGCCCTAGCGGAAATAATGTAAACACTCCGGCGAGAGACAAAATTTAAATTGTTTTATGTGACTTGTTATTCAAGTTTTTAGTAGATATTAGTTGTATTTTGTTGTGAATTTTAGACATTTACATTGCAAAGCAATCCCATAACGCACACACCAGGAAGTATAATTCCGAAGAATTCGAAATATAAACAAAACACCGTCAGTAATTCGTCAACCACTAATAAGAAATGCTGACCATAGAAAGCGTACTTCCAACAACCTTGCTAATTTAACAACAAATTCCTTACTACAAATTCCTTCATGTTAATACGTACAAGTTTTAAATGTTTAAATAATTCATAGAATCAACTAATAAATTGTGCCCACGTTTTATTAATTCCAATTAACACCGTTTTAAAAACTCATTTATTTCAGTACTGCCCGATGAAGCATTGACCACTCAATGCGAAACGTCGCAACAAAACTGAAGTAGAGTTTCTTATCAAATTTCCTTCCTATGAGAAAGGGTCCGTAGAAAACTGCGGCGAAGAAAATAAATTTTAACAACAATAACCTACTCAATACAAACATGCTGCTCAACTAGTCTAAGTAGACTTTACTTCCAAAAATTCACTTTTCTTGTTTTCAGTGTGAACATAAGTGAAAAGTTACAAAGATATTTAACATCTTAAAGTATAAACATACTGTAATTATTTAATTGTAATTAATTATAGGTACATCAGATAAACATAAAACATAATTGTTAATGAAACAAAAATATGATGTACTTGGAAACAAAACTCTTGAGTTGGTATCAATAACGTGTAGGTCCTACTCGAGCATTAATTAATTAGTGATACCTACTTGGAATGCTCCGAATACAATTTCACATTGATCCATTCAATGCTCCTTTCATGTCACTGGACGATTCTCAAGACCTCTTTTATCTGCTTACCTACATAGTTCCAGGTCAGTTCGATGGGATTCACATCTAGCTAATTTGCTAGTCACTTCATTCAGTCAGTCCAGCGTGGCCGAGCACTGTCATCTTCCAGAACAAACCCATCGCCCATCCCTCGGATGTATGGTAGCACAACTTCTACAATGTTCTGCACATAAAATTTAAAGATACTCCTCCCCAGACTACTGTGATAGAGCCTCCTCTAAAAGATACTGTAGGAATCGAAAATGCTTCATTATGTCGATGTCTAGGTTCACGCTAAACTCGGATACGTCCATCTTGACTCATCGGTGAACAGACAATGTGTCTAATTATCTTTATTCTAATAACAGTGTGCTTCCCTCCAAGCTTGTCTTGCCTTGTTAATTTAGGAAATTTTGCAGCCTTCCTTTTGATTTCAAATTATTCTCTACTAATCTTCTACAAATAGTTTGAGTGGAAATATTCACCCCAGTTGTATTTTGAAAAATATGTCATTTGGCATAAGTAGTACCATTGCCACCCAACAAACCTAAAATTGCTAAACTCGAATTCCAGTTCATGGTCGAAATGAGCATCGCCCGCCCATCAGATAATAGCATCTAGGCATCACAGCCACACATGGCGCCAAAAAACAGCCACAAGTGGAGGACTTGTGTATCATTCTGATTGCTTATGCAGTGCCACACATTGAAGGTTTCGCACAAGATCTTCGAGAGAAAATTATGTTTTCAACCACCGCGAACTCAACAACAGTGATCACCACTATGTCGTCATTGGAGGTTGATAATCACCGGTGGCAGTCGTAGATGAAGAATAAACGTCAGTGGTGGGCTTATCTACAGTTTATTACTTAAAATACATTTTGCTACACTATAGGTACAGATATTAAACGAACGTGCGTATTTGACTACACCATTATATGTATTCGTTGTAACTGTAACTGATTCGCTGTCTTTCTGCTGACGATCATTTATTTATTTGTATTGAGTAGGTTTGTGGTTGATCAACAAGGTTGATGCAAGTATGCTTCCTATATGTTCAGCATTTGTTATTAAGGATTGACGAAATGCTGACGGTGATTTGTTTATATTCTACTTTCTTCTGAAATTATACTTCCTCGTGTGTGGGATTATGAGGTTGCTAAAATACTATTTAGATTCATTACTCGGGTAAATAAAAGTAATACATTCATTAACATTTTGTTATAGTTTAAATAATTAAGTTCTATATTACATGCAATGAAAATGTTTATGTAGCTGGAAAGCAGAAGAGCAGGTGGAAAATGCATTACATATGTATCTAAGTAAGTGATTGATATTATTTATAAACTGTGTGATTATTAATACATTTCATTCCTTGTAAAGAGTACTATATCGTCTGCATATGCTAAAATTATTAGACTTTTTCTTCCCACAGTTATTCCTCCAACTTGACCTTTTCGTAGTTCCTTCTCCAAATCTTTTATATACAGAATAAATAACATTGGGCTTAGTGGACTACCTTGTTTTAGCCCTTCTCCGTCCAAAATACGTTCCCTAGTTTTCCCTTTACTCTTACTCTGCATCTTGTTTCCATATATATCTCTTCTATTGCTTCTATTATGTCTTTACTTATCCCTTTTCTCTCATCACTTCCCATAGTATCCTTGGTTCCACTCGGTCAAATGCAGCTTTATGTCTATAAACACCCCAAAAACTTTTCCTCCTTTCTTCCCTATTTCTTTATTTATAACTTGTTTTAGTATGTAGATGTTGTCTATCGTCCCCCTTCCTTTTCTAAAACCTGTTTGTCAATCTGGTTTTATTTTTTTCTTCTACCTCTTTTTCCAATCTTGTTCTTAAATCTCTCTGTATATTTTGTACCCTACGTTCGTTAAGCTCACTCCTCTGTAGTTTTTAGCTTTTTGTGTATCCCCTCCTTTATAAATTAGACATATAATAGCTTCTCTCCATCTTTCTGGAAATGGGGGTTCAGTATAGAAGATAGAAAGGGGTCAACTATAATAGAGTGGTGCAATACATACGACTTTAACATTTTAAATTATGGTAATACTCCAACATTTGCTAATAAAAATGGTTCTTCCATAATTGACATTACGCTGACGTCCTCTAACAACGTACGGAAAATACGGAATTGGAGGGTCTCTCTCTAGAAGAAAATCTAACTCAACATCGTTACATATTCTTCGACTACCTCGAAACTGGCAGCGTCACGCTTACTCCTACATTACCTCGCTCTCCAGTGTATAGATTTGCGGTGCATGCGATGCCCAACATTATCAACTATATCAAAACTATCTTTAACACCCAACAAGATTTGAACCACGTAAATGCCGCGGAACTTCTGGACACATCATTAAGGCAAGCCTGTGTGCTTTACCTTAAAAGTACCACGGATAAAACATCCCACAAATCTCGTAAGACAACGTACTGGTGGAACCCCGACATTAGCAAGTTAAAGAAGGAATGCAATATTGCTAGACGTAAAGCACAAAGATGCCGTACCAGAAACAATAATGCAGATTTTGAACTCCAGTGGGACAGTTACAATACCATCAAAAGGAAACTCAAGAAAACAATAACACTCTCAAAAAAAACTGCTTGGGAGAATGTTTGCAAGGATTTAGAAAACGACCTGTGGGGATTGGGCTACAAAATAGTAGCTAAAAACTTAAGGTCTCATCACCTGTTAATCTTGATGGTGTGCGGGCCTTAAAAGTTGCAAACGAACTTTTTCCTATCAAATCTATAATAAATTGGGAACATACCCATTATAGTAATCGTACATCCATCGTAGAGATAAGTGAGCAAGAAATCTTAAACGCAGCCAGGTCGATCAAGACCAGAAAAACCCCCGGCCCTGACGGGATACCGTCTGATGTGGTTAAAAGCATCGCCCTAACGATCCCTGGAGTTTTTAAAAAGTTTTCACAACTTTGCTGAATGGTTGCATGTTCCCGGCATCCTGGAAGACAGCAACCTTATACTTATTGAGAAAAGTTAAATGGAACACAAAACACATCCTATAGACCAATAAGCCTTCTGAACTCTGTGGGGAAACTTTTTGAACGAATAATAAACTCAAGGCTCCTAGAGGAGATTAAAGAAAATGGGAACATCTCTGAAAGACAGTTCGGTTTCAGGAAGGGGGTATCAACTGTCGATGCCATTCAGAAAGTTTTGGAAGTTTATTGGACTGAGAGGAAAAAAGGTAAATTTGTAATAATGGTTACGCTGGACATAAAGAACGCGTTTAACGAAGCCAGCTGGGAAAAGATAGTAAATGCGCTCCTAAACTTTAACATCAGCCCATACTTAACCAACATTATTAGGAGTTACCTGTCTAATAGAACGCTCATTATATCTCACTCGAAGACCTTGAAGCTTTCCTGCGGTGTTCCTCAAGGGTCAGTCCTAGGGCCAACGTTATGGATTATCTTTTACAACGAAGTCCTCTGCTGCAGACTTCCTCCTGGCGCAGTCTCCATAGCATACGCAGACGATCTAACGTTAGTCATAAGCGACAACAACAGACTATCCCTTGAGAACAAAGCAAATAGAACACTAGCAACTATTAGAAAAATGCCTGCATCGTTTAGGCTTGAGGCTTGCGAGGGAAAAAAGTAAAGTGCTGATTCTATCGGGAAGGATTAAACTGAAATCCGTTAATGTCACTATAGGTGATGAACAAATTACTAGCGTTCGAGAGATTAAATATTTGGGGTGCTATATTAGACATAATTGCAATCTTGGTCTGCAGATTGTAAAAAAGGTTGAAAAAGCAGAAGCCTACTGCAAGGCGCTCAATAAACTATTCTTTAGCAAAGATATCATTAGGGCAAGTAAGCGGAAAATAATTATGCAAGTCGTGATTTCAACCATTCTATATGCGGCACCAGTCTGGGTGGACTGGCTAACACGTAGGAAATACGTTGAACTTCTGAGAAGAATACAGAGGAAAATGACTATAAACATTTGCAAGGCGTACCGCACTACGTCTACGGAAGCCTTACTTGTCATTGCGGCCACTATTCCTTTAAATTTGCTGGCGACAGAACGTTCGTACGAGGGGGTGCAAACAAAAGATCGGAAAAAGGAAGCCAGAGCTCAAACACTTTTAACGTGGGAAAACAGCTGGTCTCAGCACTCAACAACCGCACAGTGGACAAAAAGTTGATCCCGCAAATTATTCCATGGTACTCCAGGAAACACGGCGAAGTCAACTATTACCTGTCCCAATTCTTAAGTGGCCATGGATGCTTTAATGCTTACCTACACAGGTTCAAAAGAGACAAACACCCACATGCGACTACTGTATGGCTCCTGAAGATACCGTATATCACACTTTCTACGAATGCTCATTCTGGAGAAAACAAAGATTGCAAGCTGAACAGACAATCAACGCAACCCTTCTACCTGAAAATACTGTTGAGTATATGCTAGCCTCACAAGGGGATGGGCAAGTATCAATAATATGGTTACACAAATAATCTCAACTAAAGAAACGAACAAAAGAGAAAGAAGTAACGATGATAATTAGAAGTTATAACGGGAACTTAGGCAACGATATAAATCCCGGAAGAACCCAATTCAGATGTATATACCTAACTGAACAAACATAATTATAGTATGTAATAGAAAAAATTTGAAATGTGCGCTACAAAGAGAAAAAAATTAACATGCGGTGTAGCAATAAGTATCACATTATTGTCAAAGTTGCAAATTTATGTATTTTGTTTTTTCTTTCTATATATAATAATTTAAGTTTAACATAGCATTAATAAGAAATTATATTATTAACTCCATAAACAATATTGCGTTCGAATTGTTATAAACACCTGTAATGTAAGACGAGGCCGTGACCCGGCGAAGAATACCGAAAGGTGATGCCACGGGTCATGGTTAACCGGGGAATGGGCCACTTGAGTCGACCAAGGAGGTCGACCAACGTCCAAAAAATCTTTCTGAAACCCTTCACCTTGCCATATCTTTTCTAATATTTTCCTTATTCTTTCTCTCATTTTTCTCCTGTATATTTCCACTGTTCCGCTTGTGTTCCATCAGTACCTCCGGCTTTTGTACTTCTCTTCCTTTCGTAGTAGCATACTTTTTTATGTGTTTTTCCCATGTTTCTTCATCTAATGTTACCTCTCCTTTTTCCCCTTTGTTTTCTCCACTTTACTAATTCCCATGCCTGCCCTTCATACCTGATTTGCTTGATCTTCTGTTCTATCACCTTTTATATTCCACTTTTCTCTTCTCGCATACTTTTTTGAACTCTGCTCTTATGTTTTATATTCTTCTACACTTATTTTCTCTTTTTGTATTTTCTTTTACCTTTTCTCATTTCTTTTTTTGCCCTCTCACATTCTCCGTTCCACCATTCTGTTTTTATTCCCATTTTCTTTTTCCTTTCTTTGAACTTCATCTTCTCCGTTGCCTTCTCCATTACATCTATTATATTCTTTATCTCTTCCTCTACCTCTTCTAATGATTCTTGTTCTTCTTCCACTTTTTCTTATATCTTTCCTTACTTTCTTCAATCCATATTTTTTTTCTCTCCATTCTGCATTTTCTTCTCTCTTTAGTTCTTCCTCTCCTATTAAAATTACTTCTATCGGTTGGTGATCCGAGTCCACTTCATCTCCTATTCGAATATATTGTATATCTTCGTTACTAGTATCATTTACAATTACATAATCTATTACTGAACCTCCCCTTCCCCTATGTATGTTAATTCTCCTTTTTCGTCTTCCTTCATGTTTCCATTTAATATTGTCCATCCTATCTCTTTACACATTTCTCAAAGTTTTCTGCCTTGCCTGTTTATTTTTTGTCCTTTGAATTTTTTTATTCCCATTTATTATCATCCCCTTCTTCCCCAATTCTGGCATTGAAATCCCCCTCAATAACAATTTTTTCCTCTCTTTCTTTTATTACCTCATCTAAAATTTCTTTAGTATTGCTCATTTCCTTCCCATATATCGTAAAATTTCTGTAATTTTCTCATTTGTTTGTTTTCATAAGCCTTTTAACAATTCCTTGCACTTGTTCCTCTTCCTTCTCTTCTTTACTTTCCCAATCCTTTTTCACTCCAGTAATTAACCCCCTTTTGGCCTTTCTTTTTTCTGATTTCTTTCCGCAAACTGATATGACAATAAAGACAATGACCAGATAAAGATTTAAGGCAGAAAGGAAACAAAATAGTAGGGCAAATATGGGGGATAGGAGAAAAAGTATTTGGGCATGATATAGAAAGGAGAAAATGGTTATTCGAGAGACTGGTTAAAAGCGTAATGTGTATGGGGCAGAAATTTGGAGGTGGAAAGAATGGGAAGAGTTAGAAAAATACAGGAAAGATATTGGAGATGGACACTAGATCTGGAAAGAGAAACACCGGGATACTTAATAGAAGAAGAAATGAAATTCGAGAAGATAAGAATAGAAATAATAGGAAGGAGAGCGTTAAGGTTTGAGGAGAGGATGGAGGAAAGAAAAGAAAATGAAATATTATATGAATGTTGGAAGGAGATGGAATTTCAAAAATAAAACATAGAGAAGAAGAATGAAAAGTATATTATAGAAGAGGAGGTTACGCGAGGAAGAAGTAAGAAGATTAAGAAGAGAAGGAAGAAAGTTGGAAGAAGAAATAACACAAAGATACAAAGATAATCAGCTACAAGAACGAAGAATGAAGATAAGAGAAGGAAGATATAATATGAATTACAAGGATATAATGGGGAGAAAGAATACCACAGTACATAACAGGAGGATTGACGATACAAGAAAAAGGACAATAGCTAGATTTAGATTAGGAAATGAGAAAAAAGAAAATCAGTATTGGAAGAAAGGTGAAGAGAGATTGTGCAGAATGTGTGAGAATGACTAGGAAAACATAAAACATCTTACAGAAGACTGTGGAATTGAGAGAGGAAGAAAGGAGAAATAAGATTTTACTTGGGGAAAAAGGAGAAGGTTTAAACTGGATGAAAGAGGTAGTAAAAAAGAAGGAAATGGTTGGAAGAAAAAAACGGAAAATAATGAAAATAGAATAAAAGTTAAATTTAATATAGAAGAATAAGTTAAAGGACAAAGAAAAGTTTAGTTTTTTATGTTTGTTCAAATTTAACTATTGTAAATATATTGAATATTTGTAAAGATAAAAGCCGAATTCATTTGTTAATTTTTAAAGGACAAATAAATTGATTGATTGATATTAATAATTTAAAGTGTTTCAGATCTCAGTCCCTGAAGCATGGGAAATCGAAAACGAAAACAATGAATAAATTTTACCAAGTTTTCGATACATCTTGGACTTAATGTTAATGATTTCTTTAATTTATGTGTACAAAGTGATAGTAATTACATTGCATAATAAATAAAAATTTAAATGTTGGTATAGCTGGTACCATATTTTAAAGCTGCTGTGCATTTAAATAAAATAGAAAAGTCAAATGCGCTTTTGAAAACAGCAAACTTGTATCAAAATATAATTGTAGTGGCATCAATTAAGCCTACTTGACTAATAAGTGAGGTTAAGATTAATCTCTCAACTTTCGTCCATGTTTGTTTTTTGCGCTGCCCTCTATACATTCATATTAGCTCTGATTCATATTTTATTCACAATTATTGAAAACCTGCTGAATTTCTTAATTTTTTACATCTTTTAGATTTTTAATCAAATCATTGATAAAAGCATTGAAGTTAAAGTTTATTATTGACAAAATGTGGCAACGTTGCCTTGCATTTTAGGTTATGTTGTTTTTTTCTCTTTGTGCAATAAATAATCAGTTTGATAGAATAATTAATTAATACGTTTAACTAGAATGGGTCGTAGAAAATCTAAAAGGAAGCCTCCACCAAAAAGAAAAAACATCGAACCGTTGGATCAGCAATTCAATTGCCCCTTTTGCAACCACGAGAAATCTTGCGACGTCAAAATGTAAGCGAATCCACATATAAAATATATCTAAATATTGTTTTGTTTCAGGGACAAAGGTAGGAATACAGCTCGAATAACATGTCGTGTATGCCTGGAAGATTTTCAAACTACCGTCAACTTTTTATCAGAACCTGTTGATGTCTATAACGATTGGATTGATGCTTGTGAATCAGCTAATTAAGTTTTATTTAAAGTACAAATTGTATGGATTTTATGATGCATTTATTGTATGCATGAAAAATGTAGTTTTAGAATTTTGTGCACGATATTAGTTACTAGAAATAAAGTATGGTTTTCGTAAAATTTTTATTGTAAAGACGGAAGATTAGTGTAAATTTTATTTATTCTGCAATAAAAAGTATTTAAATGGGATTTTTGTTATGTATTATTTACATATAAATAAACGAAATAATTATTTAATTGAAAGTTGATTCTTTTTTTGAGGATCTGCTTAGGACGAGGATGAAAATAAAACTGCCTTTATAGGAGTAGTATTGCCAACGTTTCCCTCCAAACAAATGGGGGATTTGTCAAGATCTAAAGCGATCTCCACCTCAGGGTGATCCTTAAAAAAGAAAAGATTACATATACCTATTAACTGGAGCAGTACTAAGATTCGATGTGTTCCCCAGCGGGTTTTGTCGGATTCAATCTAACTTAACATAAGGTGACATACTTCAGCCTCTTGTGCCTTGGCACGTCATCTAGATGGTAGTCACAAGGCCGGACGATGAGTGGGACGGTGTAGGCCTAGATGATCGCGTGAAGTCTGATATCTTGGCAATTTGAAGTTCCTGATGAAGACGATCGTTGCGGAAACTTGTAGTTTCGTATGTGAGTTTTTGCAGAGTAGAACCAGGCTTATGAAGGGATAGATGACCGTTTTGCAGATGAATAACTTGGTCGATGCTGAGTTGGTTGTTGCGGGATAATATTGGGTAGATATTTGCCGATAGGAATTGGCGGAAGTCAGTTTATGGACGATGTGCGTTTTCCAAAGAAACTTCTTGTCTAGAGTCAGGCCGAAGTATTTAACCTCGTTTTTACGAGGATCGTCGCGTTTTTTAAAGCGTTTGTCTTTGATTCGGCAATCTTAGTACCAGGTGCCTATAAGAAATCCAGCGCGAGGATTTATCTTAGCTCGTGTAGTAGACCGTGATGTTGCCAAAAAGGCGATGTCGTTGTCGTAAAACGGTGTATGTTATTAAACCTTGCGGGACGCCGGCGTGCATGCTGAGTTAGATGGACTTCGTGGATTGGATTTTTACTGCGAAAGATCGTTTTTGTAAAAAGTGGGCGATGATCTACTGCATCATCATCTTGTAGAGAAGGCCGCGGTGACGGTGCCGTGGTTGAAGCCATCTGTGTTTTTCTCTATTACACGAAAGCCTTGCTGGACGGAAGAGTAGTTTCTGAGAAAACCGAACTGGTCTAACGGGATTAATTTTTTATTTAATTTGCCTAAAGTCGGGAGAAGAATTCTGGGTCTGTAGTACTGGGGCATTCCGTAGTCTCGAGCTGGTTTGTGTATGACGATAACGTCGGCGGTTTTCCATACGTCTGAGAAACGCGGTGATCGTCGCAATTCCTTTTTTAGGGAGAAGTTTGATGGTTTTTGTTTGGGAGTCATCACTTCTTGGAGCTTTGCGCGGTTTTGAATTTTTGATCTCGTTTGTGTCTTCTTTTGGAGAAGTGTAGCGAATGTTCTCGTCCGGGATACGTGAGAAAATGTTTCGGACGTCGGTGGATCATTTGTGCAGCGATATAATACACACTTTATATTTTTGATATGTTTCATATGAGAAAATTCGTACTCAATATACCTAAAAGTACCAATGCATATTTCTGTTTCAACTTCGTTCTCTTATGAATTATTTTATTCGTAATAAAAGCTTTCGTTCTTATCTAATAATAATTCATTTATATTTATTTATTCGTATGGTACATTTTTTATTATTGTATTGTGATGTAAGTTATTGTTGTATTGTGATGACACATTCTTCCGTTTGTGTACCATCTTATTCACACAAATCTCTTTTTTTTTCGGTGACCATATGATATGTCAGAAACACACTAGACCTGTATTTTCTGAATTTGTTAAAGAAAATAATTTTCATTTAATTGCGGTCTCTGAAACATGGTTGACTTCAGACATGCCAAGTGGACTGTTTAGTATTCCTGAATACACTCTTGTGAGAAATAATCGTAAAACAAGAGGTGGTGGTGTGTGTTAGTACCTAAAATACAATATAAATTATAAAATTTTTAACCTGGAGGAGAAATCAGACATTGAAGAGTTATGGATAATCACTAGTATAAACAGAATAAAAATAGCATTTGGAGTCGTGTATATACTCTACTGCTCACCCTCAGAAATAGATCAACTGGAAAAATCTCTTAATTATACAAATTTGGTAGCTGATAAAACCATAAATTATGGGAGACCTAAACATTGATTTAATAAATAAAAAAACAACACAGTATATAACAAGTTTATGGAAGTTTTAAACATTTACCAATTAACTCAGATAATTACAGAACCTACACGTAGGTATATCTAATGATAAAGTTGCATTGCTGGATGTAATATATGTTTGTCAAATGATATCTTAACAAAAGAATCTGGAGTTGTAGATTTACTTGATATGTCGGATCATCACTTAATACATTGTACACTGGAATTGAAGGTGCCAATTCTAAACTGAAAACAATAATGTTTAGGAACGACAACGGAATAGATAACAATAACTTTTCTTTCGACGCATCAAACATCGACTGGAACTACATCAACACACTTGACAAAGTTGATGAAATGGTGGATTTTTTAATAACCAACTTAATACTCTATTAGATCGCCATGCGACCTTTAAAAAAGTACTAGTTAAAAAGAGACGTGCACCTTATATAACGCATACCATCTTAACAATGAAAGAGCTCAAACAAAAGGCGTATAAAAATATTTAAAAAGTTAAAACTAAATCGAGTTTTGAGTACTACAAACAACTGAGAAATGTATTAACTAATGCTATTAGACAAGAAAGGAAAGCCTGCCTAAACTATGAAATAAACATGACTAAAAGCAATTCACAATTATTGTGGAAAAAACTGAACAAATTAAATATTTACACAAAAGATTTGCAAATTATACCACTACATCTTTGTGACCCCGAGACTTTGTAGAATGCATAAAAAAAAAAAAAAAAAAAAAAAAAAAAAACAAAATAAAAAAAAAAAAAAAAATTAGGTTGTTTAAAAATAAAATTTATAATATAAAAAAAAAAAAAAAAAAAAAAAAAAAAAATAATCTCTAAAATTAAAACTATCAATTAAATAATATTTATTCATTTTATAAAATTAATAAATTAATACCTATGTACTCTAAATTCTAACATATACAGTGTCCGCCATAAAGTTGGAACCATATGGCAATTTTTTTTATTATTGTAGTTAAAAAAAACTTTGGGGGCAATCACTTCTGCTTCTGAAATAACTTAAAATGCGCCAAGTCAAAGTTGACAGGTAACATCTGTCAATTGTCAAGTTCGTAATTTTGGAAAAAATGTCCTAAAAATGGGTCAATTTGTTAAAATTTCGAAAAATGTTACTAGGAAATTATGATGCTAATCACATTTTATGCCCATGTGCCGATTTTGAGAGAGAAATTTTGATGTTCAATAAATTTCATATTTTCGTATTTTTTATTCACCCCCGTAACTGGCTGCTTTAAAAACATTTAAAACGGTTTAAAGCAGTATAAAGGCTACCATTCCATTGCATATTATGATCATAATATTCGTACGTAAGTTGGTTTTGATGATTATTGATATTCTCAACTAAAAAAGAGGTAGTCTCTGGATTATTTTCCAAATTTCAAAAAAATCAGAAATTGTTTTTCAACTTTTTCTTTATTAAAATTTAGTTGGATAGTACAAAAATGGTTTTAATTATAATTTGAATATCTTAACACATAACGACTACTTCAAAATTACAAACAATAAATAGAACATTTTAAAGGAAATTACATGTCCGTGTGCCTCCCTTCGGTTTCCATACATTTTTATGTTCGACGGTTAAATTCTCTGACAGCATTTAGTAAGAACTGCTTAGGTATATTTGCACATTCTTCCCTTATAACATCTTCCAAATGATCCACATTTTGAAAAGGCCTTCTTTTGTATACTTTTTCTTTTAAATATCCCCAAAGGAAAAAGTCCATTATGGTCAAATCGGGGGATCGCGCCGGCCAAGGAAATTCAGAAAACCTCCCCATCCATTTTCCTCTGAACAAAATGTTTAAAAATTCCCTGACTGCAACAGTGCTATGAATTGATGCTCCATCTTGTTGAAAAACCAAACGCGACCTTTCATTCAACGGCATTTCATCTACAAATGATGCAATTTCTTGTTGTAACAAGTTTAAGTATCGTCTAGCATTTAAATTTTGTCTAAAAAAATAAGATCCAATTAACCTTCCATTAAAAATGCCACACCACACATTAGTTTTAAAAGAATACTGATCTCTACACTCTATTATAAAATTGAGTTTTACATCAGCCCACCATCGACATTTCTGAGAGGATACCGTTCCATTGGAGGTAAAAGTGGCTTCGTCCGTAAACATAATGTACCTTGAAAAATGTAGGCTGTTTTCAATCTCACCTTGTATTCGTGCACAAAATTCTAATCTTGGGTCAAAGTCTCTTTCTTTCAATGTATTAATAAATTTAGGCTTATATGGGTGATAATGGTGTTTTTTTTTAATTCTCCTTGTAGTCATATTTGCTACATTTGTCCTCTCCGATATTCCAGCTACAGAGGTAACCTTATACTCCACAACATCTAGCAATATTTCTTCTTCTTTGTCAGCAATTATTCATGCAATATGTTGTTTTTTAAAATTATTATTCATTAAACCGCTGTCCTTGAATTTTGACATAATTTTGCCGACCGTCGCTTGGGAAATATGTCTTTCAGGATGTCTGGTATTAAAAATTTCGGCAGTAGTTCGTATTTGTACGGTATTCGCCATGAATTAAAATTATTTCAACCTTTTCAGCTTTTGTAAGCATGTTTACAAAATTGTCGAAAATATCAACTAATATTTTCTAATAAACTGTCAATTTCGTATTTTCTTTTTAAAACTTTCATTCGGTTACTTATAGCAACGACATTCCATGGATGTACTGATTTTTTGTACATAAGTTCCTTTAAAGTTTTCTATTTATTGTTTGTAATTTTGAAGTAGTCGTTATGTGTTAAGATATTCAAATTATAATTAAAACCATTTTTGTACTATCCAACTAAATTTTAATAAAGAAAAAGTTGAAAAACAATTTCTGATTTTTTTGAAATTTGGAAAATAATCCAGAGACTACCTCTTTTTTAGTTGAGAATATCAATAATCATCAAAACCAACTTACGTACGAATATTATGATCATAATATGCAATGGAATGGTAGCCTTTATACTGCTTTAAACCGTTTTAAATGTTTTTAAAGCAGCCAGTTACGGGGGTGAATAAAAAAATACGAAAATATGAAATTTATTGAACATCAAAATTTCTTTCTCAAAATCGGCACATGGGCATAAAATGTGATTAGCATCATAATTTCCTAGTAACATTTTTCGAAATTTTAACAAATTGACCCATATTTAGGACATTTTTTTCCAAAATTACGAATTTGACAATTGACAGATGTTACCTGTCAACTTTGACTTGGCGTATTTTGAGTTATTTCAGAAGCAGAAGTGATTGCCCCCCTAAAGTTTTTTTTTTAACTACAATAATAAAAAAATTGCCATATGGTTCAACTTTATGGCGGACACTGTAAAATAAACTATTCATTAAAAACTGCACGTGTACCGGAAATATGAAAAAAGTCGATAGTCATTTCTATTCCAAAAGCTAAACACCTAAAAGAAATCAGTGATCTTCGGCATATTAGTTTACTTCCAGTTATGGCAAAAATCATTGAAAACGTAGTATATAACCAATTATACCGCTTCGTAAACAACAATATATTACCTAATAAGCAATCTGGTTTTAGACGATGTTACAGCACTAGCACTACTTTGTTAAAAGTTATTAATGACATAACCACAGCTATGAACCGATCAAGTGTTACTATATTAGTTGCATTAGATTTTAGTAAGGCTTTTGACCTAATTAATCATGAGTTGTTACTTGCCAAACTCCTCTACTAGTGGCAGAACAGCTATACGTTAAATTTCCATCCAATTGTGTACTTATTACACAATAAATTTATTATTATAATTGTCAGATTTTGTTCAAATTTTGAGATTACGGCACTAAGGTTCTTTTTCATGACTCACGTGTTTTATTTGCCTCGGCTATCGACTCTGCAGCAAAACACATTCGTCATGAAAAATCAAACTTTAGTGCTTTGATACATAAATAACTATTGCATTAAATTTAAGACTTTAATGACCGTATAGTTAGAATTATCCGATTTAAGTCAAATATGCGCCGATTTGTCTAATAACTTGTTGCTATTTTAAAAGGCAATTTGATTATACCTCTCATCCCTATTGACAAAAAATTAAAGCAGCGAATTTTTCACCAGCAAAATTGCTAGCCATGGAAAGGAACAGATGGTAATCACTTGGTGCCGGGTCCGGACTATTAGGTGGATGCATAAGAACGTATCAATTAAGCTTCGGAAGCTTTTGGCGAGTCACTATCGATGTGTGTAGCCTGGCGTTGTCTTGATGGAACACAATTCCTTTCTTATTAGTCAAAGCTGCCCGCTTTTGGGCAATTCTTTCTTCAAACGGTCCAATTGTTAACAACAGTTCAGAGTTAAAGTTTTGTCGTAGGAAAGCAGTTCACGATTCCCTGCCAATCCAACCAAACACAGAGCAAAACCTTTCTGGCTTGACCACCGTTTCTGCCGGCTAAGCGTTATTCGACCACGACCATTTTCGCTTGATGTTGTCGTAAGTTATTCTCTTTTCCACCGCTTCAAAAATAGATCAACTTTGTTGCGATTCGCGTATGGGAATTCTGTCTTTGATTTTTTTTGCGTTAACTCGTGTGGCACCCGTAGATCGTGCTTTTTTTTGTATACACCTTGTTCAAATGGTTTCAAACTCTTTATTGTGCAATCTTTAGCTCTTGAACAAACGTGCTTACATGACGATCGTACTTGATAATGTTCAAGACTTTAACGACAATTGACCTTTCAGTGCATGGTGGATCTTTGATATCGAAATTATCGGAACGTAATCGACTATACCAAAATTGCGTGTAAAATCTAGCATATTTTCTCTTTGCTAGTGTCTATTTTTGACGTGCGCTCAAACCATAGACTCAAATAAAACTTGGCCAACTAATCACAAAACTGTAATTAAAGTTGTTTAGTACGAAATTTCTTTTTTTTAACCCCATCTAGTGAAACCCGATGGGACTTATACAACGCAAAATACTCACTGTAGGAAATACATAATACCGATTGGTATCGCTGATGATAACAGCTTAGCTGTTGAAACACGTGTCCGAGTAAAGTTTTTGGTGCAGTTTTTGGTATTTTTCTGTTCCAATAGAATTCTTATTATGCAAATTGAGGGTTTAAAATCCGACATAATAAAATTGAGTTTTAATAAATCTACTAGCAAATCATTAATAATAGTTTATTAATATAAAATCTTGTCATCGTTAATTATTAATATTTTAATATTAGTTAGTTAATTCTAGTTTCCTAATTATTAATAAGTAATAACACTTGTCGTTACAGTTAACTGTTGGCATTTTTCTTAGTTTATACTATTCACACGTGTCAATGTTTACACGAGATGTCGCAAGACACACATTTTACGTATTAATTAACTATAAATAAATAATTGTGTAATAAAAAATTACTATATTAGTATGGTTAGCTTTATTGTAGTAGTATATGTAACTTTAGTCGATCACCCAATCTGGGGCATAATTCGTAAGAACTAGCTTCTTCAAAAACGCCAATTCACATAATTGTTCAGCGTTTGATGCCGTTTCCTAAAAAGAAAATAAACACCAAATTTTAATTGCATTTGTAAGAAATAGGAATAGGTTTCTTGATTTTAGCGGGAATAATGATAGATAATAATGAATAATGAAAGCTGTTGTAACCCTAATTCATCGATAATTTTATTAATATGGTTCACTTTAATAAACACCGCACCTTCATCTTGCTACATCCATTTCAGATACCACAATGTAATTTTTGTAAATGCAGATAATTCACTACACGATTAAAAAACACAAACCCGCACTTCAGTGTATGTGGGTGGCAAACTTTTATGAAAGCTTTGCATTTGCATGTCATGGAAACATTTAATCGGTGAAATATTAACTATTAATATTCTAAGTTTAAGAATAAATTTAAAGACAATACATTTAAATATTGAAAATTACTGTATAAAATTATCTATTAGTAGATCGATTTATAATAAATGCAGAACTCCCTAGAAAATATTTTATTTACAAACAACCACTTTAAATATTCCTAGTTCTAGTTTTTACGATTTGATGATAATGCAATAGATTTCCAAATAAGTTGGCAGAGTTATTAAAAATATTTTTTTTAATGATCAGTTTATTAATAAAAAACTTTTGTATTTTTCTCAGTGTTTATATCTTGATGTAGCCTCCTCGACAGTTTCTGCATTTGTACAAGTACAATAGTAAACTTACACTTGAGTTTTCTCAATCCTGAAGAGTCCCAAAAGGACCAAACAGCTGTCGAAGTGATTCCCGGTGTTTGTTTGTTATTGTAACCCCGCTTGCAAATTAACAGTAAGCGTTTCGGGATACGTTTTTGGATAAAATCAGTGTTAATTCGTTTTCACGCACTATGGGATGCGACTCACAATTCCACTCCATCACCTTTTTTATTTTGACTGTGTTTTTATTTTTACTACCTCGACTACTGATGTATGTATGGTGTATTTGACTTGTAGGCGAACTACCATGCAAGCTGTATAATTACTGTTCAAATTATTTAAACAACGATAGGTGAGTGCTCCAGCACCTTAATATATACAGACTATGCAAGACGCATTCCAGCGGTCAGGAGTTAGGCGTCCATTAACTCAGACTTGTTCAATTGTTTTTCTAAGAATGTGTTATCTTGGGTGTTTTATTCCTCAGATGTTAATTTTATACATTTATTTGATATCTTGAATTATGCTAACTACATATTTTTGTATTAATTTAATCTTTTTCATATTCAATGTTTAGTTATTTTTGTATGTTTTTCCTGAGGATGACCTAAAATACATTTAATTCATAGGTTGAAACTAATTGAATTTTTAGTTTAAACATTTTTTTTACTAAATATATAAGTATTGGCCAACAAGTTTTATTTTATTAAAAATTATTGCTGAAATTAAGATGAAACATTCAAAGACTTTGATATGAATTCTACTTTGTCAGATTAACAATTTCAGCAGACACAATTAAAATCTAGTCACTACTCTGGTACGAGTGTGAGTAGAGAATTAGGAAGCTCTTTGAATTCGACCCACATAATATTTGTGACAATACGACTGCGTTTTAAACCGAATAAAATAGCCGCGAGGTAATATTCTTTGAATTAGTAATTTTAAAGGCCAGCGCGAAAGATTACATCGAGATGAGGTTTATATGCTGTGTTCATGGGTTGTGGATACAAACATTACAAGTTCATACTCAACACAATCTAAAAGTTATCAAAAATAGTGTATTTTGAATAGATTTTATTTAAAAAAACTCTACACACTACAGAGAGGTCGCATGGATCCGTTTTTCATGTAGCTTCAGATAAGTTTGACCAGAAAACCCACGACCACATATTTTGCACTGAAATGGTTTTTTCTTGACATGCACTTTTTGTGATTTATGAATTTATTTTTCATATCAGTTTTGAAGTCACACTCGTCACATTTATAAGGCCAGTTACCTGTATGTTTATACATATGTGAGTGTAATCTTCTCATTTCTCTACCGCGATAGTCACATAATTTGCATTTAAACGGTTTTTCTTGAGAATGCAATCTTTGATGATTGATTATAGAGTTTTTGTATGCAGTTTTATAATCACACTTATCGCAGTTGTAAGGCAATTCACCAGAGTGTTTAAACATATGTAGTTTTAAACCACCTTTGTATGCAGTTTTATAATCACATTTATCACAGTAGTTGTAGGGAAATACGTCGCCGTGTTTAAGCATATGTTTTTTTAAACCTCTCGGGTCTATACCAGCATATTCGCATAAGTTTACATGTGTACGGTTTTTCTCCAGTGTGCAATCGTTGATGATTTGTCAGTTTCCATTTACCATTAGTTTTAAAGTCACATTTTTCACATTTATAACGCCAGTAACCATAGTGTTTACTTAAGTGCGATTTTAAACCAAATGAACTGTTAAAGCCACTGTGGCACAGATTACATTTATATGGTGCTTCTCCAATATGTGTTCGAACATGAGCTACCAACCGATCTTTGCGAAGAGTAGCATAATTACAAAACTTCGCACTTGTGTTTCAGTTTCAGTTTCTCCCTGTTATGTATGCGAAGGATGTGTCTATCTAAATTGAATTTAGTCAATGTAGAAAATGTGCACCTTTCGCACTTAATTAATTCAACTTTCGAAGAAATGTTTTCCTGAATATTTGTTCCGTTTCGGTGCTTTAGCATATGAGATTTAAAAGCTATCTTAGAATGTACACCATAATTACAAATGTTACAAACAAATGTGGTAGATTGTCTATGAGTTGATATGTGAAAAATCAAAGTCGTTTTATTATTAGTGTGATAACCACAATAGTAGCATTCAAATAAATTTTTGATTTTTTTATTTGAAATTGATTGAGGGAGTAAGCTTTGCAAATGTATTTCTTTATGAGTCGTCAGTAAGAAATTGTCGGTAGTCTTATAACTGCACTGATTACATTTAAACTGGTGGGTGAAAATATGGTCAGTTAAATTTTCTTTACTGTTAGTGCTGTAGTTACACACATAACAGTAATAAAAGGTATTCTTAGTTTCTTCAATGTAGCTGGTATATCTGTGTTTAATAACGTATAGTACTCGTTTTCATAAACATCTTCCATCTTAATTATATTGTTTTCAATTTGTTCGGTAAAAATTTCATCTTTCACAATTGTCGACTTATTCGAAAGAGATTGTAATAGATATTCTTTTTCATTAAAGGATTGGTAGATTTCATCGATCTCGACCTTACATTTGGTGCTTATAACAGGGTTTTCGATGGTGCTCATGTCCTGCAACAAAATTCTAATAGATAAAAAATATGACTGCGTTTGATACTCACAAAGTTTAATAGTGGGTGGAGCTTTGAATTATTGTCATGCCTCTTAATTTCGCACAAACCAATTCTGAATGATCTTTCTGCCATGTTTATGGGTCTGGGTCCTTACTATTACCTTAATAATCTGTGCTATTACATGATTATTATATAGAGGGTGTTACCTAAGTAATGACCAACGCTATGTGCGGGACTCAAGAGAAACATCAACTTTTATTGTCCTAGACTGAAAATTTTATAATTTATTCAATTTTGCTTATATTCATATAATATTGTTAAAAAATAATGTACTTATATTCAAAAGTAGTATGAGTTTATGGTGAAATAAAAAAAAACACATTTTTCTAGTTATACCATATAAAAGTACACCTTTTGAAGTGGTTGTCGTTATTAATGAAAGTGTCATATTCATTTCTAGTTGTGAAAATTACTTTCACTTTTAAATTGCTTCATTAAAATTAATAGAAATCTGTATTACCGATTCAACTTATGTTATTTTCACTTATATTAACTCAATCATTACAATGTGTCAACGCATATACAGGGTGTCCCAGTTTAAACTGACACATTTAAACTAATTAGTGACTAAACAAAAATGATAGAAATATGTGGTTTTTACAAATGAGTTTCAAATTTCGAAAAGTTTTTTCCCAATCACATTAAAAAATTTTTCTACTTATACAGGGTGAGAAAAAAATTACCTATTTTCAATTAAAATTTACTTGACTTATTTAAATAGAACACCTGTACATTTTTACACCATTCGAAAGTTTAGTTATTTAGCTTCTTAAAAATGTTAATATGTGTAATTAAATTTTTACAAATAAAAAAGATACGCCTCCTTCTTGGTCTATGCATTTTGAAGTTTAACTTGTAAGTTTAAAAAAAGAATTTTGTAATACAAAAAGATATCTGAAAAGGTTTAAAATTAACTCCATACAAAAAAAACTTTTTAAAGATTAATATTAATTATTATTATTTATTTTACGGAAAAACTGTAAAAAAACTGTTAAAATTCACCTTTGGCCACCGCAAAGATTGCACAAATTGGAGAATTTCAAAATTATGTTTATCATTGAAAATCATTGATTTTAGTCAATAATTAAGTTTAAAATGTGTCAGTTTATACTGGGACACCCTGTATTAGAAGTGTAACAATAGTGTAGGCAATTTAGATGAAATAACGACGAATAGAGGAAAAAATTTATAAAGTTTTGAAATTTTGGTTATGAACTCCTCTAGTAGGAATCCGAATACAGATCCAAAGAGACAAAATGACCGTGTTATTCGACTGAGCAAATAGCTTATTAAATAAAATGAAGTTTACGGTCTGTGATTTTCCTTTGACAAAAAAAAGCAAAAGTGGTGTCGTAACCATTAAATTCATGAGCAAATAAAATATTATCTTTGTAATCTTTTAAAACTGTCGAGTTTTTTAAGTCTTGGGAACTATACACCCTTTCCTTAATATTTCATTGGGTGGCTCTTGAAAAGCGAATGTCTTTCTCTAGCGTACAAAGAGTAAATCAAAATCCTGCCCTATATTTCTCAAGTATGTTTACATGGGGTTCAACAATAGAAAATGCACAAGTACAAAAATTATTTTATGATCACTAGTACTTTCCCAAAAATATTTTATCCAACAATAATCTTGTATCCGAAATGTCATACAGAATTGTGATGAGCCGAAAATTATACTTAAATTAGGTTTCAAAAACGATTTTAATTTAGTTCGGAGAGATATAATTTTAGAAACATTCAAAGAAACATTACCAGACCTTTATCCATGTATATATCAATGATTCCGTTTTCCTTCTATTCTGCTCTTTGAACAGTCTATCATATCATCTGAATGTGGCGTACACCAAGGTGGCCCATTAGGCCCGCTAGCATTTTTGTCTTGTTGTCGATTTTCTGGCCCGTCACTAATGACCCTCCAGAAATAATTACACATGACTTAAAATTATAGTCATTAGGCCCGCGACTCGGTTTAGAGTTACACTCAACGAAAACGGAAATATTTTTTTCTTGGGAATACTGATAACATTATAGCTTCTTTTCCAGACAGTTGCTTTACTACATGAAAATGAGATCATTCTACTCGGTGCTTCGCTAACAGATTCCTTGACACTAGCAATTTTAACTCAAAAACTCAACACAATAAAGTTAATGAACTGGCTTACACAGCTTAGTGTCCATTACGCCCTATTCATTATTTACGACATACCGGTGCTGCTTCAAGACTAACATACACTCTATACACATGGAGATATAGATATCAAGCACTTCTGTAAGCTTTCGACATCCAAGTACTTAACTTGTTTGCATTGTACTAGATTTCAATACCCAATCTTGGCAACAATCATTCTTCCTGTGTGAGGATGGAGAAAGTGGTTTCCATTTTTTCGTTTTCCTTTTTTTTTATACAAGATATAAATTAAAATAAAGTGGAGATGCTTTGGTGTGAAGTTTCAGAGTGTGAATTAATGTCTTCCAGCAGCAATCAGAATTCTTGAATCAAACCTTTTACCTTAAAGGTCAAGACCTGGTTACTCAATACTCGTTGTGTATGTTCTGCATAAGTAGATTGTTACGGGCATCATTGTCTAAGCTGTACAAAATTATCAGCCAGAATATTTTGCCATTCACTTTTGAACGAGATAATTCGCAGAGCCCTGGTTTCTGTAGTACTCCTTGCCATATTAGAATCCCCTGGTAAACAGCCAGATAGTATGTCCTTGCCAGCTTGGAAGCTCGAGTGTCCGGTTGTTTGGGACGTGACATGCGTAGACACTGTAGCACATAGTTATGTCACAACCACATGTGCTAATGCTGGATGGGCGGCAAACAGTGCTCACAAAAAGCAGCGTACCTTTGTTTATTCCTATTGGTTTCGAGACTTTTGATGCGTGGGGTAAACAATGTTTTAAATTTTTACTTGATGTTAGTGTACGGCTACACGAAGTTACGGGTGAATGTAGGTACAATGGAATCTTTGAGACAATGGATAAGTGTGGAGCTTCAAAGAGGGAATAAGCTCATCGATCCCCACCATAGTACCAGTCTTGATATTTTTATTATTAGTATTGTAATACTTTTAAGCGATTATACTTACATGTACTAATTAATTAAAACTAAAATTACAACACATAGTTAGTTTCCAGTTACGATCCTTTATAAGATGAAATATATATTTTATCTTTCTCATTTGCATTTAATAACCACATTTCCGGCTGCTCATTGATATCATTGAATGAAAAATCTTTTTTTAACAATGACTAATTTAGAATATAAAAGCTTGTTTATACAAACGATAATTAAGTCTGTTGTTAAGCAAAACTCCTTCTGATTGGTTAAAATTTAACCAAATAAGTAATAAATTATAAGTAATTATGATTTATCCTGCACCAATAATTTGTATTATTAGCTAGTAATACCTACTACCTTCTGCCCGGAGTGTACTATTGCCGGTACACGCCCTTAAATTCTATAAACTGCTACATTTCCAAGCTTAGAATCGGTTCTTGGTAACCAAGAAGAGTTATACACATAGTGGAAGGTGACGCCATTTTTGGATCATCCACGTAAACCAACCCTACGAGTCTCCGCACAAATTCAGTTCCTCCCTGCTCGGTAAGCGAACTTATATTTGTAGTCTTTTTTGCCATCGGATCGCTCACTGCCCAATGAAGGGCTGGGCTGTTTTTGCTTAAAATGGAATTCCTCATGCAGTTTAGGTGCCTGCTTCATTGCGTCTTCTTTAAGTTTCTTCGATGGTTTTATTTGGCCCACTAGATCTTGAAGATAAATGATTTTTCATATTTCGAAGATATTTAAGGTTACCGCGTAAAATTCGAAAAATACATAATCTCATTCAAATGTTTAGGGTGGTACAGCCCACATAGTGAAAAATGAAAACACGTTTCGTTTGAATTTATTTACAAAAAAATACTATACATTTCCGTTGCCATCAACATAGTAATAATAATAATAATAAATATATACAAAAGCTTTTTGAAAGTAACGCCACAATATTTTTGGTTCTACTCACTAAAAAACAAAAAAGGCAAAATTATTAATAAAGTGCATATATATGTAAAAATGATGTCGAGAAATATCACATAAAAACGTTGCGTTTTGTACATTCACAAATATATAGTCTCACGTTTAATTAATAAAAAAATATTGGGAGATGTGAAACGAACAAGTGGATACAAAAAGAAAATATGAAAAATTGGATATAAGCACAACGAAGCTATTATTAATTTTGCCACTTATCTATTTTTGTCTTATATACAGTTCTAAATACATAAAAGATGAAACAACAAAACATTAAATATACCTAAACTACCTAATAAATTACTGACAAAACTTTATATTTATATATTAATAATATAAGTACAGATTTTAAAAATGTATTACCGCACCAATATGCTGAGAACGAAATACTTTTGTAAGAAAGTCACGTGCAAAAAGTTTATTTTGAAAATTGTTTCTTATAGGCACTCGTGGCAAATATAATAAAATTTATTTTATCTAACAAGCCGTTAAGGAAGAATACATTTAACAAATAAAAACCGAAGTGAATCTTACTAGGCACAAAAATCACAATATAACTAACAATGTTGCCGAGATTAAAAGTTGCCAAACATAGGTTTTTGGCACCTCCCTTGACTCAAAACGTTTTTCGCAGCGAACTTATGATTTTATAAAACAAATACCCTGAGCATAAATGCTATGTAAAACTAAAAAGCATCGTCGCTCCTTAGAACACTTAAGTTACAAGAAGGTTTAAACAAAACTATTATTATTTAATTAAAACACAACTGATACCATTGTTGAAGAATCTAATCTATTTTTTTACCATTGCGTTGATAACTGACAAAACCGTTGTTTATTCCGTTTGAATAGCAAGGCTTGTAAGTACTAGAGAGTTCGCTTTCTAGGTAACTGTTGGATAAACTACCAGCTATCGAACCGTTCACCGCTTTCCCGTTTACCAGTTTTACGTCGTCTTCCACGGGCTTAAAAGGAATTATACGATAAATTAACACCGCGACAACATGACGACTTACCATGCAGGCACCGGTGTTGGTATTTTTCACAGCCATTTTATCAGATGTATATTTGACTTTATAAAAGTCGGAAAACAAAAACAGGAACATGACTCCATGGAATCCGATCCATACCATAAAACCTTTTGGATAATCACATTCCGTAAATAATAATTGAAACTGATGTGAAAATATACAGACGAATTGTACCTAAAAAAAAAAGGGTGTAACATAAGTCCATAAGTTTTTAAATACTACCATTTGGAATGTAGTAAGATACTTCTTCCACCAAATGTATTTTTGGTATTTGGGTCCCATCGCGGAGAGCATATAATAAAAGTACATGACTACGTGAACAAATGAATTTAAAAGGGCAAAGAATGTGCTGTGTCCACCTGAAAATAAGAAATTGTGTGTCATATAAATTAATTAAGCTTCGCAGTTATATCCGTACCTGCAGCAAATTTAACCCCCATCCACACCGAAAAGGGCATACATCCGTGATGTATAACGTGAAGTGTCGATACGTGACTGAATTTTTTTCGTAAGATGAAGAATAAGGTATCAATGAATTCGGTGAATTTCGAAAAATAATACCACCAACAAATATTTGCCATCTAGAAAGAGATGTGTTATTTTATAGACGTCAATTACGATAATTTATTGTAAAATGCGTTATTGTATTATTGACCTGCGTGTAAACTTTACGCAAATTAATAAAAACAGGTGACTTACCCTCAATGCCATAGGACTAGATGAATAATCTACTGGTTGGCACCTAAAACTGTAACTGCCCCACCAACCGCTCATCAGGTACTAAAAATTAAAACAAAATTAGTCTCTGAATTGAATAAACCAAACCAAAATTTACCTCATAAAAAATCCAGGCACTAAATATAGTTTGTATAAAATTATATACAATTAAAACGTCTCTAAGATTGAACGGTTTTCTGTTTTCCATTAGTTTTGGTCCCAGAACTTTTGAGAAATATACGTAAAATAAACATATTGCTAGAGTTGGTACTGGACTCGACATTAAAAACCATTCATTCACTCTCGGATCTGCAAACAATCGAATAAATTCATTTATTAATAATAAAAACTATATTTAGATGTTTATTTCAATCAGAATTATGTGACATCGGCAGACGTTTTTTATGCGAACGACGTTTTTATTTTAAATTTTGGTACATATACGCATAGAATTCGTACGCGTCGGTATTTAGTTTATAAAACTACTGACTTGAATTTAAGGAGTAGAAATCGATTCGTAAACGTACATGGTACAAAAAAAAATTAATTGTCGGTTATTATTTTCAGTATCTGTGTAAAAAATATAGATGACGAGAACCAGTTAGAAAGTTAAAATGGCACGCTTCTGATTTGAATAAATATATATACGCGTTATTGGTTATTGGTTTTGCTATAAGTTTAATAAAAATAAATTTGTTTGGCTTTTAGTTTCTAGGCTTATTTAAAAAAAAAGAAGATTCTAACCTTCGATTGGGAACAAAGTGCCGACTATTATACATTTCTGGAAAGCTCTTAATGAGTGAAATGTAAATACAAATTGACATACAGGGTGTCCCATTTAAAAAATCCTAACTTTGGTAACTTTCTCAAAATGGGGACACCTAGAAAAAACTAAGCACGTCACTGGTTTCTGCATAAAAAAATGTGTAAAATTCCGTTTTTACCTAGTCGATAACTTATCAGATACCTGAATTACAGAGGGTGTCTGAAAATGCACACTTTTTAATTTCACTCTGTATTTCAAAAACGAAGAGGGCCATAATAAATCTGTCTGCGCTATCGTTTGTTTTACAAAAAAGTGACACAGGTTCGCGAAAACCCCAAAACTCGAATTGCAATAATAACTTCTGTGTTGCATAATCGCGGATAAAAGAAATGTAAAAAATATAGATGACGAGAACCAGTTAGAAAGTTAAAATGGCACGCTTCTGATTTGAATAAATGAGTTTATCACCGAAGCGTTTAAAAACGGCGCGTTACGTAATTTATATATGCTTAAAGTTATGTATATTGTAAAACAGATGCTAATTCGGGCTTCAAATAAACAGTAGATAATTTTTTTTGTAGCATTTATTGCACATAAAGAATAGAATTGGTGTAGAGCGTAAACTTTAATTTTTATCGACGATAGCATGGTCTAGATCAGTGGTTCCCATACTTTTTTTTCTCATAGACCACTTTAAACATTTTGCTGGATCTGGTGGACCCCCTGCAGCTATTACATTTACTAACTTACTTCCAAAACCCGAAAAAAGTATATGTCTATGTAAATCTGTGTTGTGGCTATTTTTCAATCAACTATGAGTTGAAAGTTTTCGAAAAAAGGTGAGAATTTATATTGCTTTGATTATGCTGTGAGTATTGTCATTCAAGCTAAGTTTCAAAGCCAGTCTAAAAGCGTCTTCATCCAACAGTTGGATTCCTACTTTACTTTTTGTATTCTAAGATTGACTCACAGTACAAGAAACCAATAATCTCCCACTTCGGAGTGGTAAAAAGTAAAAATAAATATTTTCTTGTTTTGTAGCTATTTATTCAAACACAAAAATTACTACACTTTTAATTATGTTGTTATAACAGTCTTAGTAGAATCAAAATTTAACATCAAAACTAATAATCATTATTAGTTTTGATGTTAACTTTTATCTCAGATTACCATTGTAATCTGAGATAAAAGTTATAATTTTAATGGGAAGGATGTACTTGGTGAATTGACAGCAAATTATCAATATTTGGCTTGAGTTTAGTTAAGTATAACCGTAAATCTCCTCGCTCTGTAATATTTAATCTGCTCCGTTTTTTGTCAACAAGTTTGTTACGGCACTAAAACTGCGTTCGACAAGATATGACGAAGGAAACGCTATGAGAAATTTTTGCACAATTCCCCACAGTCCTGGATATTTTTCAGGTATTTGTGCCTGCAGCCAAAATGATTGATACCCTCTTTTGAATGCTACTTTGAGCTCCTCATTAGTGCTAAGCTCGAGTAGCTCTTCTTGCAGTACCACATTTTCCACTTCAGTTTCATCATATGGATTTATTATCCATGGTGGTATATCCATCGACAGAATGTCTTCAAATCTGATTTTAAAATCATCATACAGGGCAATCAAATGTTGAACATACGTCTGAATATCTTCGTCGAGGCATTCTACCTGCGATAAATTTGGAAACTGGGAAAATTCACGTCGACCAATATTTTGCTTCATAAGTTTCAGTTTACCAAGAAAAGCTGAAATTTCACTCTTTGTTTTTATCAAATTGAGGCTGTCCCCTTGTAACTGTAGGTTGAGGTCATTGAATTTTTGAACAAATCTGTCAAATACGCAATGTCTGCTTTGAAATTCATGAGGTTTTCTTTTAAAACAGGATCTTTAGTGTTCAGAAACTCTAAAACAGAGTCGAAAAGCAAATAGAATCTTGATAGACATGCACCTTTCGACAACCAGCGTACTTCGGTATGTAGCAGCAATCGTTGGAAGTCCTCATCATTTTCTTCGCACAACTGTGCAAATAAGCGCGTATTTAATGCATTGCTTCTTATTTTGTTAACTGCATTAATCACAAATTGAAGCGCTTGGTGCAATCTATCACTCAATTTTTTCGCTACTAGATGTTGTCGGTGGATGACACAGTGAATTGCAATTACCTCTGGTATAATCCTTTTAAGATGACTTATAAACCCACGATATCGCCCGACCATGGCAGGAGCTCCATCTGTTGCCACCGAAATAATGTTTGTGAATGCAATTGATTTTTCCGTAAAAATCATTCAGAACATTAAAAATTGATTCACCTTTAGTGTCAGTCTTCAAAGTTTTCGCGAATAGTAACTCTTCAAACATTTGTTCGCCTTGATAAATCGAACATATGCCAATAATAATGCTTCATTGCCAGGTAAAGTTGACTCGTCCAGTTGAATAGAAAATGAGTTGTTTGCAGATAATTACACAAGAAACTTTCAACATCAGAGCTCATTTCATCAATACGTCTTTGTACAGTGTTGTTACTCAAAGGAATTCTTTTAAGTATGTCAAATGAAGATTTGTGCAGGACAGTTTTAAGACCTCTTCAACAGCAGGCAAAATTAACTCCTCTCCAATGGTATGCGGTTTCCCAGATTTTGCTATAAGTAATGAGATATTGTAAGATGCCCGCAAGCCATCGTCGTTGCTTTCAGACGTTGAAGCGAACATACTATGCACGGTGGGTCTCTTTTCATACTTTTCCTTCAATGTTTGGAAATATTTCAAATCCTTACCTATTTTGTCAGGATGACACCTTCTTAGATGATCTTCCAGCTTCGATGGTTTCATAGAGTCATTGCTCAAGACTTTGTTGCATAAAAGACACATGGGCAATCGCTTGTCTGTATTTGATGGAAGAAAACCAAATTTCAAATATTCAACACTGTACTGTCGACACTTCTTCTTAGATTCAGCCATGTTTCGTATCAATTACTTACCTGTAAATGAAAAAAATGTTTGTTAAGTAATCTTAAAATGATTTAACAAACATAATAGAAGTGGCTTTTAAGATACAAGTTGCTAACAAATAGATAGGTAGGTACTTACTTTTCCAACACTGGCAAACAATAATATCAATTCACTTTAATTTTCAAAAGTCTGAAAACTACTTCCGTCACTGGTGAACACTTATATAGGTACACTTTCTTTTTGAAATTCCGGAAACAACTGAGTAATGTTTATCATTCGCATTCGTATTTATATTAAAGAAAAATCCAACAAGTTCATGCAAGTTCAGACACGACTTTAACTAGGCGGGCGGGCGGCGCGGCATCGGCGAGTCTTGACACGCTCTTTCTGAATATGGAATATGCAAGTTCTTACAAAAACAATTGCTGAGCTTCTTATAATATTGTCTTCCTATATTCATAGGAGAAGTCAAGCTTCTTATAATATTGTCTGCCTATATATATTATTGTCTCCCTTATTCATAGGAGAAGTCAAGTCGGGTCACCTAATACATTTTATAGACCCCCGTTAACGAGTTGTGGACCCCCATTTTTTCCACGCAAGCGTAGACCCCTATCGGGCTCCCGTGGACCCTAGGGGTCCACCTGGACCACTTTGGGAATTTAGGGTCTAGATTATAATTAGACGGAAAGTACGACCTTAACATCAAAAAGTTGAAGATATTAAACGTATTGTAAATTTATTGTGTATCATATTAATTTATATATTTTATTTTATATCTACTTCAATTATCTCAGTTTGTTTGTATAGTTCTAGTAACTAATAAAGTTATCTATTATTATTATTTTGGTAGGTAGTGAGATTTTCCCGGATTTAGTATCGATATGCGAGAACAACTACGGAATACACCGACGAAAATACAGTTTACCAAATTTATCGTATCTCGGGGCTACAATAAGTTTGGTGGAACTATAGAAGCTGGTAGGAAACATTTGTGGCTGAAAAAGGATATATTTACACAGATTTTACCAAGGACCAAGGCAAAAACTTGAAACCGGTACCTAAAAGATACAAAGTTGCTCAAATTTCAAAAAAGTTAGTGTTTGAAAAAGTTTAATAATATTTTTCGTATTTTATGCGCTTATTTTTAAAAATATTAAATACCTAAAAACACTTTTTTATTGACATTTAGAAAGTGGTGGTTTCAAATTTTAATCCAACATTTCATCTTATAGAAATCATCAACAACTTTATTTTTTATATTGCCACATACAAAAAACACCTTGTAATGTTTTTATCACACATAATTATTTAGATCCTAATTTTGTAAGAAATAGTTTAATATGCATAACTTTTTTGCAATTTGGGCGACGGTAAAAGATACACGTTTTCAAGATGAAGATGCTGTTCATTCTTATCTTGGACACAGTGTATATTATCAGATAATACACGTCGTTAAAGTTAGCAGACCCGTTGAGCCAGATCAATAATTTTCTACATTAGATATTAAGTGCTCATTAATTGCTAATTAAGTACCTCAATTACGATTTAATTGCTACCTTAAAAAAAGTTAGCAGACCAAGTATCTAAAAATAGTTTTAGAGTTTGATTAAAATGCCTAAATTAGTCAAAAAATTAAGTGTTATTTAAGTGCTTCATGTTCACTATCTTAGAAGCTCTCAAAAAAATTTAAATCTATAGATGTGTTAAAGTTCGATTTTAATTGTCCAAGGTAGTTACTAACACTTGGTCTGCCAAAGATAGCAGATCAATGGGTTATTTAGAAAAAAAAAGTATTTTGAATGCTTCTAAAGTAGTGACCATAAAGCACTTAAATATATAGATGTGTTAAAGTTCAATTTTAATTGTCCAAAGTGGTTTTTAACATTTGGTCTGCCAAAGATAGCAGATCAATGAGTTATTTAGAAAAAAAAATTTTTTGAGAGCTTCAAAGATAGTGAACATAAAGCACTTAAAAATAGCACTAAATGTTTTGACCAATTTGCGCATTTTAATCAAACTCTAAAACTACTTTTAGATACTTGGTCTGCTAACTTTTTTAAGGTAGCAGATCATCGAATATCTCCAGAACTACTGCAGCAATTAAATCGTAATTGAGGTGCTTAATTAGCAATTAATGAGCACTTAATTTCCTAATGTACAAAATTATTGATCTGCCTCAACTGGTCTGCTAACTTTAAGGACGTTATCTTTCGGGTGGGATACAATGATATTACATATTATTTTGTTATAAGTATTACATTACATATAATTGTTACTCTACATTTAAATTTACAAATTTCTTCCATTCCTTCCTCTGCTTCTTTCCATGTATTTCCTGTTTCTTCTAGTGTTCTTCCCATTTCTCCGTTCCATGTATTTCTCGGTCTTTCTCTTTTTCTTTTTTTCATTAAATTATTGTCTTCCATATCTGCTTTACTGGTGCTTTTTCGTTTATTCATACTAGATGACCCCCACCAGGACAATTGCTTCTTTTCTGTAAATGTTCAGTGCTTTCTACTTTCAGTTCCTTTCTTATGTCTATAGTTTCTCAATCCATCTCTTCTTGTAACACCTTTTATTTCAGTACCCCGACCCGCTGTCGTACGTTAAATATTGGTCTGTATAACGATTTAAACACTTTTATTTGCGTTTCATTTGAAACTTCTCTTTTACTCATAAATTTATTTTTTAGTGGATAGAATAATCCATTTACCTTCTTTATTCTATTGATGATATTTGCTTCCTGGGGTCCTTTCTCGTCCAATACTTCTCCGAAATATTGGAAGTACTTCACTTGTTCAATTATTTCTTCTTCAATCTCAATTTTCATGTTTACCTTTTCTTTTTCGATTGCCATTACCTTTGTTTGTCATCTTTTTTAGTCTCTTCTTAGATTTTTAATTATTTCGTTCATAAATATTATAAATAGCATATAGCAGTAGACTTAAGACTTCCCCTTGCCTTAATACTATACTTAATATTATTTTTGTAATATTTTCATACGTATGTTTAATAGTGTTACTTCTCTATAATCATTACATTCTTTTATATCATCCTTTTTTGTAGATTAGCACGATTAACGCTGTCATCCAATCTTTTGGTAGTTCTTCATATATCCACACTTTGTCGTTTATCTGGCGTCTTGGTCCTATATTCTTAAACATTTCCGCCGCTTTTCCGTGTTTTTAGTTCTTCAAGTTCTTCCATCCTTATCACATGTTCCTCTGCTATCTCGTCGTTTTCAATTTCTTCTTCCTTTTCGGAATTATTTAGTAATTCTTCAGTCTTCTTTCCACCTTTCCATTATTTTTATTTCTCCGTTTTTTCCTTTTATTATTTTTGTATTCAGTGTCTTCTCTGTTCTTAAGGGTTTCAATGTTCTATAGAATAGTTTTTGGTTTTCTTTCGCATTTTTAATTGATTTTTTAGTTATTTCTGGCTCTTGGTTATATTTGTGGCATTTTTATCGCGTCTTGTCCGATACGTTTTCCATGTTTCTCTCAATTTTTTTAAATTTATACCTATGTATTTTAATTTCTCCTGACCACCGTGAACACACATATTATTATTCTTCCTTGCCTTACCGCATTTTTCTTCTGCTGTGTTTATTACTATGTTCTTAAGTATATCCATCCGTTTTCAATACCCCTCTCTTTTGGTTTTGGTATCCTTCCAGTTTATTGCTTATAGCTTCTTCGTATTTATCCGCTACTTCCTTGTCCCTTAATTTGTAATATTTAATTCATTCCAAAATTTATTTACTTGTCATCTTCATTCGATCCATATATTACCACCACCGTCTTCCTAATATTTGTTTTTGTCTCTAACAATTGTACTGCCAATATGCGCTCATTGTAAGCTTTCCAACGCTTGATCCCCTAAATTTTTCGGATAATACATCCCACTCCGGCTACTGCTCTTGTTTCTTTTTCTATACTCCACCGTATATTATTGTATTGTAATTTTTCTAGTCATTCTCCCTTTTTTTGTTCCCGTTATTCCTAATATATCCAGTCCCATTTATTCAAAGTCTTCCTCTAATTCTACTTCTTTTTCTCTTATACTATTAATATTCCATGTTGCCATTATCCATATTGTACTTTCTTGTTTCTTGATTTGCATATTATTGTATGTTGCCGTGTCCGTTTCCGATTTAAACACCAATTTATTTTTCTCTGTCAGTTCTTGCTATTAGTTTCCCTTCTCCTTTTCTTCTCTTGTCTTTTTTCTAATTTTCGCCTGAATCTTTTGTTCCTTCTTCTTTAAATCGCTGTCAAAGAATGTCGGTTCTCCTAATTTGTATTTATTTTCTAAAACTTTGTCTTCAAATGAGCCACAACTGTAGTTTTTTTCCTTTTTGTCCCTATATGCGATGCCTTTCTTATGGGTGCTTCCAGAACCTGTTCTATTTGCTGCTTTAGCTCTTCTTCTTTTCACTCGACATTTTAAATAATTTCAGCCTCTCTTCTATCTTTAGTAGTCGCTCTTTTGTCTCCGTATCCCATTGTTTTTCCTTATTTTTCATATCTTGTCTATTAATTCGCTTAATTAACATCTTTTCTGAGCTCTCTAATCGCCGCTATTACGTTTCCCATGTTTGAATCTGTTTGTTTTTTCGGTTTGTTTGTTGTTTGATTGTTTTTATTGGTGAGCATTGTGTTATTTAATCTTTTTAAATATCTCTTGTAATCTTTCCTCCTCCGCTTGTTTTTCTGTTAGATTTTCCGTTCTTTTTCTCCTCACAAATTGTTCACTTGAACCTACTCTGTTTCTACAATTTTTGTTATTCATTAATAAATGTTGTGCTCTATCATTAAAAGAGAACAATATTTGTATATTTGGAGATGTTTATTCATAAATAGAAAAAAAGACATAACCTAGGTTACAGTTAATAATAGAAGAAATGGAAGACGTGGTGGACATAATGAAAAAAACTGCAAAAAAACGGATGACATATTAAGATTAAAATAAATTGACAAATTAATAGAAACGAAGGAGACCGTGGCTGGAAATAAAAAAAAGAAAATAACCCAGAGATAAAATAAGCATAAAATGAAGAGACTGAAAAAGAAAAGGAAAAAAGGCTAATTAACCAGACTTGGGAAAAATAAGTAAAAAAAATAAACAATTAAAAATAGAACAAAAAAAATACAAAAAAAATCACAAATCGAATTGTCTTAATTACTTGGGAACATATATATTTTCCAAAAAACGTGTATTATCATGAAACGAAGAGATGATTATAATTTGAATTTATTTTCGTTGTTGTTTTGTCCTTACCATTAAATTAGAATAAGAAAACCAGTGGGTATGCCAATTAACTCTCAATTTTGCGAATTGTTTATTCACAATTTGTTTCTGAACTCGAGAACAATTCCAAGGGCAAGTATTTGCTTTTGAACGTGGCCGTATTATTGGCCGAACTTTCGCCAAGAGAAATTGCTCATCGTGTAAACCGAAATGTTACAATGGTGTCGGGATGTCCAAATGGTGTCATGGAAGGGTTCAACAAAGACGCCCTGAATCTGGGCGTCCCCGAAGATCACGAAGATTTACCCGACTGCCAAGCTCCCCCTTTTTTTTCTACAAACTATAGAAACATTTGCTGTTTCGCAACACACGCTACAGAGTGAAGTTCAAATTCGTAAAAAATTAAGTAGCAACCTATACGACAAATTTTTAATAAGACACCATGACATAGTAGACGTTCATTTCTTGTCTTGAACCTCGCTCAACCTACAAGGTGTCAAACAGTACAATGTTGCTATACTAAACATATTCCATCGAAAGAGTTATAGATCGAAGTAGTGACTACGAAGGCAAAGTGTGGTAGTGTTTTCCAAAGGCTCATTACGTACTGCATGGTGACGGTTTTTGCACTTCGGGTACGCCTGTTACCATTGGTTTAAGTGGATGTGATGCTTCTCGCACATCAAATCCAGAGTTTCGTCTGACTAGCCGCTTTGATTCTATGGTTTTCCACTTCTAAACCACGTACGTAATCAGTATAATCGCTTCTGGGGAGTGAGTCACTGAAAGAAGTACTAGCTTTTACTTTAGCACAACCTGTTTTATTTGAATTTTCCATTTTGAGTTTGCCGTTGTCTTAGAGAGTTTTGTTTCCGTTGCTTACATAGCATAAAATCGTACTAATTTATGACAGCAGATGCTTGAGTAAGGATCTGACGCCTAAATCACAGAACAAGCAGGAATGGTCAACTAATAAAAAAACAAGAGGTAAAATTCAAAAGATTTAGACGACAGCCAGCATTGTGTGACTTTTGGTCAAAAGAGACAGATCTTCAACAACTCGATCAATTGCAAATGATTGGATTTTAGAGATGTAGGACTAGAATGTCAATGTCATTGCCAAATAAGTCTTATGGGCTGCGTTCATATCGTCCAATGTCTTCCGCTACACCAAGAGCGAATTGGGTATCAAATTGTATAGTGACGAGTCACAATTTTGCTTATAGGCCTACGATGGTGAGACAAATGCGTGGAGAACGTATGAAAGTCTATAATTTCTTGTGGAACGTAACACAGCAGTAACATAAGGAGTGATGATGTCAGATGCAATATGTTATGGTAGCAAATCACCCTCGCTCTTCATTGGCGGCAACTAAAAACCCAGTTGGTTACACTACCAATGTGTAATTTACCACTCTAAATAACTTACACAATCTCCAGCTACGGATTCAAGAAGCTTGGGACTATATACCACGAGAATCCAAGATCACTTAACCGATAGTATAAATTGTTGAGAAGTGACTTATTATTAAAAAACCTTTTTTTGTTTTCAAACTTTATTCATTATTGAAGATTTATAAAAATTTCAATAATACCGTTCAATAAATTGTAGGTGTTGACATTTTACGAAATCAGTCAATCTAAAGATTATCCACGCAAAACATTTAACCACGACCAATATTCGGATGAATAGTAGTGTATTTGTATCATTAAAATATTAAATGCCCAATCATTTTACAATTTTTGGATACTTGATTTACATACAAATAATTCAGCACATTCCGTTCGATAAATCGCAAAATCATATAATATAAAATAATAGAAGCAAAAAATTAGGTTGACACCTCCACATGTGATTTTTTTTGGGAAAAAATACGATATTTGTTCGCCCATCGTTTGTCCATGTTTGTTGAGGGAAAAGTTTTGTTTGACCACCGTCCAAACAATTTTTATGTGCAAAAAAAATTTGTAAAAACAGATGATTTTTTTTTACTTATAATTGCACCGGGTTGTTTAATGAAAATGTGTTGTCTATACAAATATGTCATGAATTCAAACTAAATTGAGTTCGAGCTGTCAATTTTAAAATATTAATTATAAAATTGCCAATTTCTCACTATGTGAACAATGTGGTATGTTTTGTATCTACATAAGATGTATGTATAGATACACATCTACAACTAGTAAATAACTCAAAATTGAGAGCTCAAACTCTTATTTAGTTTCATGGAAAAAAGAAATTAAATTTTTTTTATATAAAATCTAAGATTGAAAAAATAAAGTTACCAGCACTATTTCGAAAACCATGAAAGTAATTTGTTTTATGAAAGTATACTGATCATTTTCACGATAACAGAAATATTAAATTAACCCAAAAAAATGTGACAAAACGATGTCAAATTCGCCATCAAGGAGATGCTTGCTCTTACGACGCTCGCATGTAACTTCTCGGTTTTGTAACTATTCTTTTTAAATAACTGGCTCTTAATATTTTAATATGTTGTTTGTAATTGATCAAACGATGTCAAATAAATGCTCGCGATTACGCCGCGCGGGTGTCACTTCCCGGTTTTGTAAGTTTTTTTTTTTTATAACTGCATCTTAATTTTTAATATGTTGTTTGTAACTGTTCATTCTATCTATAAATAATTTGCACACAAAACAAATTTGATAAACGATATCAAACTCGCCATCAAAGAGATGTTCACGATTACATGACTCAGTAACTTCCCGGTCTTGTAATTTTTTTTTTAAATAACTGCCTCTTAATTTTTGAATATGTTAATTTTAATTGTTTAATTGATACTAAATTGTTCATTCTATGTATAAAAAATTTAAACACAAAACAAATGTGACAAACGATGTCAAATTCGCCATCATAGAGCGATACGTCGCTCAGATATAATTCCCGGTATTGTAACTTTTTTTAACAAAATAACTACCCCTTATTTTTTAAATTTTTTTTAATGTTGTTTGTAATTGTTGATTCTATCTATACTTGCATACAAAACAAATGTTTTGCCGCTTTCTCACCCTAAAAACATACTAGCTAGTTTTTTGACAGTTGTTTCTCATAAAAAAAGTTATTAATTTCAGTAATTAATAATTATTTTAAGCAAAGCTTTCAAACATTAAATCTGTTCACATCTATGTATGTTTCGGCCATTTATTTATAAGAAACAACTGCGTGAAGTGTCAAAAAACTAGCAACAAATGCGTGCAGTAAACAAAGGTTCATAGGTGACTTTGATCAAGAGGTGTTTTTCAAAAAAATCGTTTATAATTTCCTTGTTTGGCGAGATAAATATCTGAAAGCTAAAAAATCTCTAATCAATGGTGTCATAGCCAACTATGGTTTCCATTTAAAAATGCATGTTTGGTCTGTAACTCAAAACAAATTAAGCTAGAATAAATTCGCAATTGAATTGCATATGAAAAAATGTATAAAAAATGTTTTGGTTAAAATAAAAGTATTTACAAACAACAAAAGTTATGAAGCTTTAAAGAAAACGGCAAAACACTCTGTATCTCCCAAACGAATATCGAAGTGACCATTGAATTTGTCTCAAAAGTCAGGCCAAGGGTCCCACTAAACGTAATTGTCAAACAGATTTTTAATAACTTTAAAATAAAAATTTTATAGGACATTGAAGTCAAAAATAAAAAAATTAATGTCGTCCTAATCCTAAGAAATTTTGCAGGAATGGTCTCTAAGCTCTCCAAAATACAAATTAAATATCAAACTTAAAATTTATGTATTTTGTAGGGCAAAATTTAGCAATGACTAAATCAATATCTAAATAAGCAACCTTAAATATTAGAAATTAAAACAGTTTTTAAAAATATCTTATTATTAATGTGTTTCAGCAAAAACTATTGGTTATCTAAAGTATATTAACTATAAACATTTTAGAAATAAAACAATTTTGGATAGATGCTACATGTCACATGCCAAAACAATGTGAAGTTTTTTTAAGTACCTGTATTTTAACAAAAAGTTATAAAAATTAAAGATATCTTTGACCGGGTGTTATGATTATTTTACTAGATTGTTTTACGGTTTTGAATTTGGTTTAATTTAGGGTAATTTTGTTGCGAATTCGAGTACGATGTAAATATTTTTCCGGTTTAACTTGTCAATTAACTACTTGAATTAACATATGTTTGTATACAGTCACTGTTTTATCAAATATTCTGTTGGTACATAAATATGATTGTAACTTCACACTTCTGTGTTATTTTAGATACAAATTGTCAATTTTCGAAAACTATAACACTGAATGTAACAATGACAAAGAATAAAACTTTTATACAAACAACTTAATGTTTTAAAGTACTACAAACGAAATTGATTTAAACAACATTGATAGGTAATAAAAAAAAATCAATACCCGACACTAGTCCATATATACGTCTGACCTGAAATCGTATGGAGTAAAATCAAATATAATTATGCACTTGAGAATGCCACGTGTTTTAAACCCAATAGCGTTTATAATTTTTCCATTGAAGTAGTGCGAATTTTCCCATGCGAATTGTTATAATAAAATAATAAACGAGTTGTTAAATGTATGTAAATTAGCTTAGATCATCGCAAACAATAACGATATTTTTCAAAAAACAAAAATAGGAATATCCATACTAGTTATTATGAGACCTTTTCAATATTTCATTGACCAACCAGGTTTCTTCAAATTGAATATTTGATGGGTAATAGTACTTCGATCTATCTTTTTCTTTTATGCATTTTTTTGATAACACATTCCAATTAGAAGCCATCGCTAATAAAAAAGATTGTGATGTAAGAAGAACGAGTGGAAACCGTTAACGTATTCTAGAGACAGACATTATGACATACTTTCTGCGCGGTATTCAGGATAAACCGGAACTTAGTTCATTATCCTTACAGAATTTATCGGAAATTTTCGTATTACGTTAAAAAAAAAAAAACGCTGGTAAAAAAGTTGTTGGTAACAGATCACGTAATTAACCAGTTTGAAATTCATCTTGGTTTCCTTTTTGCAAATTTACGCGACCCTAACAAAATTAAGCAATTACTAAATTAGTAGTAGGTATAATTTATTTTATCAAATTTTCATCTATAAAACGATTAAAGAACATAGATTGTTTTATTACGCGAAAAATATTTTAATTGGTCGTTGTTTTTTTTAAGTCAAATAATGCACTTACCACTATAATTATAAAGGACGTCCTGGTACTTATCGATTACGCTGGTCACCAATTGCGCCATTCTTACGTATTTTTGTTTGGTAATCTGCAACAAAACGTACATTAATAAGAATCAAACATCTGAAAAATCGATGCTTATCAAAACAACAAGAATGTCGCAAATTTTCAATGTTAACAATCAATAGAAGCAAATTTAAAAATTCTATTACCGGGGTTAAAGGTTAAAACAGGTTAAATCAATAATCTTGAACTTGGTATGTGAAAAATTGGGTTACACGGTCCATGATGTGTGTCGCCAAATATGGAATTCGACAAATAATTAAAAAAATCTAAATCAATTCAATGTTTATATGTTTAGATTGTCTAGTATATGGCATGACGGGTATGTATTACAATAATCAATTCAAAATTAACATGTAATAAATTAAGTCACAATGTGATTAATCAACGATTTTATCACGATTAAGAATTAAGAATCTTTTTTAATTAAAATGCAAACTGTTGATCAAAGTTAATTTATTTACATCCAACATTGTTTTAGTGTTTGTCGGAACGTTCTTCTTCTTTTCATTACTTAATTCTAGAAATTTTTGTTTACAAAACGGACGGTTAATATAATGAGATTTTAACTACATTAAGATGCTGTACTTAAAGGAGCATTTATACACACATTTGAGTGTTCGAGGTAATCCGCTGACATCAATTGCATAAACAGGTAATTGTTGAAAAAGTGGATTCAAACATGCAGTCGAGCTGAACATAATTGTTATATCACACTGTCATTATATCTAACCATTTTTTCTGAGATTTTGGTTTACCTTGTACTAGTTGTACGCATCTATAAACCAGTGACATTCAAACTGTGTCCTATGGTACAATTCCACCATCAGGCATTTCTGCATTCAAATGCAGATTACAAGCAAGATTTTTTTTTACAAAGAATATTCTAAATTTTTTCAATAAAAAAAAGTAAAAAACTAATATTATTTGTAGGATTGATAGATTGTAAGTACCCTATCTAAAGTTGAATACCAACACCATTTATATACCCACTGCAAAACTATGCAAATGCAAGAATTAGTAACGGTTTCGCCAGTAATGCACAACAATGCCTTCCTTTAATATAATTATGTGTGTCAACAATAAATGCAAAGAACGCTGCGTGAACTTTTTCACATTCGAAACTGTAACAGTTGGTTCTAATGACCGCAATTGTTGCAATTGAAAACGTCAAGGTTGATTATCTTATACATTACGATGACATAGTTATCAATATTGTAGTTGCATATATCTACAATTTATACACAATAAAGAAAAACGTTTTGTTGGAAATAAAACTGCCAAAAACGTTTAAAAAAACAGTTGAGTTCAATACAGAGGTTCAAATTTGTAATCTTAAATAATTTTGATGTTTGCAAAATTTAATTTCAAATCACCAAAATTTATTATCATATATTAATTTTATTTCAAATTGGAATTAATTGAATTAATATGTTCAGAATACAGAATTAATTAAACAAATAAAGAGAACACGTATTTCCAACAGGCCTTAATAAGCTGGCAGTATTTCCACGGTGGGCAGCAATACTAATTCGTCGTTGGAAGTAGCTTGGCGGCTGAAGAAATCCAGGATTTTTCTACTAATAGTTTGCTTAAATCCTTAAAAAGTTCTTTGGCATCTGGGCTCCAAGGTCCAAATGTTTCAATAGAGGAAAGCAAGGAAAACATGATTTTCTTTTTAATGGTGGAATATTTGGTGTGCTTCATTTTTTCCCCAAAAGCCAGCAAAACCAGATATGTTGAACTCAATTATCCATATGTGTCAAAACCATAGGTATCGACACAGGTAACATCCAAAACAAGTGTTCTGCCTCGTTTTTAAGGGATTAGGGTAATACCATCTTAACGTTGGAATCTGTGAGGATGTTAACTAAGGTAAAGTCCGCTTTAATATATCACTATGGAGAGAAACATTCTACCAGCGCTTTTTAAACACGAAAGACCATGATGCCCTAATTATCAACCAGAGAGCCACAAATGCAAGTGTCCAACAGCTATTTGAAGTACTTAATTGTCCAAAAAGTTGCTGATATTAGCAGAGGGCAGTGGTTTGTTGCAACGATCAGAGAAATCTAAGTTTTTAAAATTTCTTTTTAATAAGTGGAGCGTCCCAACATCTTCAAGAAGAATTAGGTGTATCAGGTGTCTGTGGGTCATGTAAATTTTGCTTCCGAAATCCAAAGCTTTGGAATCTCAAGTGTATTGTTTAAAAGAGAATGAATTGAAAATAAATTAATAGAAGCAAGAAATGGTACTGGAGATAAATCAGTTAGTGATCGAATTCCCAAACTACCGAAAGCTGTAGGAAGTGATGCTTGTTTCCAAGAATTTGATGTATAATATTTTTTCCAATGATGATCGATTTTTTCGTCAAAAGCTTCGCAAAAATGTTTAAATTTCCAAAAAGGACATCTGCGAAGGAAATAATTAAGTTTTGGAATCCAAAAGCAATTTCGTAATCAATATTTATACTATCAAGATTTTTCACCAATAAATCAAATTTTTCAAGAGTGTAGAGAAGAAGTCAGTCATTGCATCTTCAAATAAACGTGAACCAAGTAATGGTAAATCTTTTTCAGAAGTGATTCGAATACCTGAATTTATTAAAAATATCGACTTTACGTTCTTTAGGAACATGAGAGAGCAAGAATATTTCACACTTTGAATAGCACTGGTAACCAGTAATTTTGTTGCATAGAGTTTTATACCTGATTCTAAAAGTTCAAATCTGAAGTCTCTTTTCCAATAGAAGCTCTAGTTATTGAGATATTAAGGAAGGAATTTTAACAAAAAATATGCCAGTTTTTAAGCAAAAATCGTTTAATACTAAAACTACTCTGGGCAGAACTTTCTTTTGTATGATTTTCATGCATGTGCCGAGTACTACACTGAATGCTTCAGCAATAATCACCTATCTATTAGCATTCCAGTAACTCTGATAACGATCTTCCATTGTGCGAATGTCTTGATGGAACCATTCTTCCTGTTCCTCACTTATATCACACAGATGTTCAGGTAAGCAGTCGAAATATCTGAAGAGGAAAATGTAGCCTAATGCTCATATTGCATCCAAGTCGCTGAAAGTCCTGTATTAATTTCTCCATATGTTGTTGATAGCCGGTTGACTTTTTATTTCACAAGAAATTCTTCACTAATTAATCGAACTCATCCCACGCAGATTTTTCAGCCACTGTCATGGTATTGGTAAAATTTGTATCATTTATTAATTTTCTGATCTGAGAACCATCAAAATACCAGATGTTATCTTTCCAGTTCTCGGTTTTGAAAACATTCTTAAAATGTACTTAAAACATTCCCCATCTGTGTTAAAAGCGAACTAGGAGTTATTGTTTTGAAACTCCAAGATCTCTGATCAAGTCATCCAGATCATTTTGATTGAGCGATCTAGGTTCGGAAGAGCAATAAAAGTCACTATTGTTACCATCATCACTACCTTCTGAAGGTTCTTGCGATGTTTTATTGAATGTGGTAAATTGGGATTGTGGTCCTTGAAACAATTTTTGCGGTAATATTCACAACACTAAAATAACAGTCCCAGTGACGGTTTAATGGTTCCTCTAGATCATTATGTACTTAAAAGTATGTCTCTTTCTATTTGTCCCCAAACGTAAAAACTCGACACACCTCTTACACACTAAATTTGGGATCCACGGCTTGACACTTGTTTCTATTGACTTCCCTAAAGTCCACTTAGGTTTGTGTCACAAAGTCAGACACATTAAAACGACATTCTTTGAACATGTACTTGGCACAAATAAAGCAAAAACTATTTGGATTCTTTGCACAGGTTCTTCTTGACGACGATTTCCCAATAGATTTAGGATTTCACAGCTCGCAACAATTTTCTGCCTAATAAGTGAAAATGTAGTGGGCACATGACATCTTACAAACTAGAGTTACTGGATAGAAAGTGAGGATACATTCGATATCAACAGGTTCGAATTAGTAAAAAATAGTTAAAAAACTTCATGCTACAGACAAAAAGTGTGATTTCTTAAACCAGTATTACATATACATATTACAGATAGGTCCAGTGTTGCCATGCATATGCTTGAAAATGGCCATTGAATTAATTAAAAGGGTAGATAATAAAAAGAACTTGATTCTTGTGAAAGTTTGGAAATTTTTAAAAATAAATTCGCTTTTGAAATATGATGATAAGTGTCCATTAGGATTTTCGGAATTATTCAAGCTTATCAATTAACTGTAACGATGCGTGACACGCAGATAGTATATATAAGCTTCCTATTGTTTTTAATTTTAGTGTCGGTTCGCTGATGATGAATAGCTTAGCTATTGAAACACGTGTCCGAGTAAAGTTATTTTGGTACAGTTTCTTGGTGTTTTTCAGTTTGTTAAAAACCTTGAATTAAGACCCGGGTTAATTACACATTAATTTGTACCCACAATGGTTTTTCTATTATCTCCATAATTAGTTAAGAATCATTTTTTTACCGGTGTGAGATTATATTTGAATTTGAAATCAAAGGTATTTCAATTCAAAAATTTAATTGTAAGTACATTTTTTATGTTGTTTATTGTAAGTCAGTTTTTATAACCTTGGCAAAAAATTGCCCTAAAGTGCCGTCAGGAGGGAAATTTTTATTCTAATGTGCAAATTTAGCAACAACATTAAAGAATGGCAATAATGCCCCCGCAGACTTTTTATATGTTAGTAACTGTAGTCTAGTCCTTATAAATCTTGCAACAAATTATCTCAAAGTGCCGTCAAGGGGTTGAGCAAAAGCATTAAACAATCTCGTTAATGGGATTGATAAAATGAAGGGACGTCTCACTATAAAGCTAGTAAAACTTTTTGAATAAATATTTGAATTTAAATTGCCGACCCTTGACGAGCATTTGAGGTGGTTTGCGTAGTGGGTTGTAGTGAAAGGAATACAAGGACCAACATTAAAACATATGCGGGATGCAACCTCATTATAGTGAATTTTTAATATTTTAGCCAAATTTTTACACTTAGAATAAAAATTTCCACCCACTCGGCGCCACTTTCGGGTAATTTGTTGCTAGGGTTATGAGAACTGGCTTATAATGACCAACATATAAAAAATCTGCGGGGATACATTCCTATTATTTCGAATGTTTAATATGTTTTTGCTCAATTTTTACACTTAGAATAGAAAATTGCCACCCCCTGACTGCACTTTAAGGTAACTTGTTGCAAGAGTTATAAGGACTGGACTACAGTTACTAACATATAAAAAATCTGCAAGGGTACAATTCCATTATTACGATTGTTTAATGTTTCTGCTGGTGTTTCTGCTGAATTTTTGTACTTAGAATAAAATTTGCCACCCATGACGGCACTTTTGGGGTAATTTGTTATCAGGGTTATAAAACCTGATTTACAATGAGCAACATAAAAAATCTGTGAGGCTACAATTAAATTTCTAAATTCAAATGAATTTGATTTTAAATCCTAATGTAGCTTCACGCCAGTAAAAAAATTGATTATTAATTGATTATTATTAAATAATTATTAAGGTAATAGAAAAACCATAGTGGGTTTTTTTAAACAAAAACTAAGTCCGAGTTTCTCGTGATCAATAACCCATGTTACTTAACAAAAATATAAAAGCAAAAAACCAAATAAAATAGATTTTTTGGACGCCCTTCTCAGAAACCAAGCCGTTGCGGACCCATGTTCATATGAAATGTTTATCTTAAAATTAGTCAAGATTCACCCTCTACAGTTTGTACAAGCACTTTGCTTTTAGGCAAAAGTTGACCAAGTAAGCAGTAATTTCAACAACGATTTTCCGGAATTAATATTTATTTGTTTGTATTTTAATCAAAATTCAAAATTAGTTTGAAATAACCAACCATTTTTGTTTTAAAAAATGCAATCCTTTTACCCACTTGATTTGATGTTTTTGGTGATTATAGAACTAATTTTGAGGAAAAAAAATGATGATGATGAAAACTCCTGTGGTTAACACAATCCCAAGATAGGTCACTGTTGATGTTGAAGATGAAGAAGAAGTCGATATAGATTTTTTAAGAATAATTGAATGAATTGAATCACTGAATCAAGAGAGTCTGACACGGATACTAATTATTGAAATGTGATAATTATTTTTTAAAAATTTTCATAAATTGAAAGTTGCCTTTGACACATTTTTGATTTGAATATTAGCATAGTTGATAAATGTTAACGGCGAGGTTAACGCAAACATTTTTTCCAAATATCTTCTTTGATAAAACGGGTTGTTTACGAATTACAAAGATTTTTGAATTTTCGTGAATAGAATTTGGAAAAATGTTTTTCTAGCAAGAGAACAAAACACCGTTTCATTAAATTTACTTAATCTAAAAAATGATGAAAATTGTAAAAATTAGCAATTTAAGAAGAAACTAAGAATTTGATTGATCAAGGATCTTCGCACTTCCTCATACAAAAAATGAATGTTTTGCTATAAAAATATAAACGTTCCTATAGCATATAAAAAATTGTAGAGAAATCCGAATGATTTGTGAAAATTTTTTGGAAAATCTTTTAGTCAAAAGAGAGGACAAAAGTTGACCAAGTAGCCTTTAAAATCAAGCAATTTCCACAACGATTTTCCGGAATCAATATTTATTTGTTTGTAGAAAATTGTGATGAGTTGTATGAATGACACTAACTCGTTTTTGGATAAATTTTGAAAAATCCCCAAAAAATTTAAATAAAAATTCAAAATTCGTTATAAATTATCTACTATTTTTAAAAAATGCAACCTTTTTTTACTGTTTTTACCCAGTTCATGATTTCCATACTTTTGAATTTTTTGGTTATTACAGAACAAATTTTGAAAACAAAAATGTTGATGAAAACTTCTGTGGTTTTAGGATAAATTTTGGAAAACCCTCGAAAAATTTAAATCAAAATTCGTTATAAAGACCTGTCATTTGTGTTTTAAAAAATGCAACCTTTTTTACTATTTTTTTACCCTGTTGATGATTTCTGAACTTTTTGATGTTTTATTGTTTGAAGATTTAACCTTTTTGGTGGTTATAGAAATAATTTTGAAGAAGAAAAAATAGTGGTGATGAAAACTCATGTGGTTGTTGAATATAAAATTTTGGAAAATTTTTTTCCGGTCGATTTTCGAAAAGTGCTTTTAAGAAGAAACTAAGAACTTGATTGATCAAGGCTCTTCTGTCTTCCTCCTCATATTAAAAATAACTCTGTTCCCATATAAATATAAACGTTCCACATAACATAAAAATTATATAAACTAAGTAAATGCCAACAGTTAACTGTAAAGACTAGTGTGCGTTAAAGTGCACGGCGCCATCTGAGCGATGGTTTTAATGCTTAAAACAACACGTGAGTCGATAAAGCCAAGATGGCGCCGTGCACTTTAACGCACACTAGTCTTTACAGTTAACTGTTGGCATTTACTTAGTTTATACTAATTACACGTGTCCATTTTAACACGAGATGTCGCAAGACACACATTTTACTTATAAAAATTATAGATAAATTCGAATGGTATGTTAAAAAAATAATGAAAAATCTCTTAGACAAAAGTTGACCAATTAGCCTTTAAAATCAAGCAATTTCCGGAATCAGTATTCCTTAGTTTGTAGAAAAAATGTGATGAGTTGTATGAATGACACCCATTCGTTTCTGGATAAATTTTGGGAAATCTCCCAAAAATTTAAGGCAAAATTCAAAATTAGTTATAAATAACCTGTTATTTTGTTTTAAAAATGCAACCCTTTTACAATGTTTTTTATGTAGTTAATGATTTCTAAACTTTTGAACTTTTTGTAGTTATAAATTTATTTATAGTTTTTGGTGGTTATAGAACCAGTTTTGAAGAAAAAATAGAGATGGCAAAATTCCTTTGGTTATTGGACACATTTTGGGAAATCTCGGATAAATTTAAATCAAAATTCAAAACTTGATTTAAATACCCACCATTCTTGTTTTTAAAAATGCAACCCTTCTTATTGTATTTTTATCCGGTTGATGAATTCTGAACTTTGAACATTTTGTCGGTTCGATGGTTATACACTTGTTGTTTTTGGTGGTTATAGAACCAATTTTGAAAAAAAAATTGTGATGATGACAACTCCTGTGGTTTTTGAATAAATTTTGGGAAATCTCCGAAAAATTTAAATCAAAATTCAGAATGATGATGAAAATTTCTTTTGGGGAACCTCCAAAGTCAAAATTCGTTATAAATGACCTGCCATTTTGTTTTAAAAATACAACCCTTTTTACTATGTAAAAGAGTCTGATACGAACACTAAATATTAAAATGTAAACATTATTTTTTTTTAATTATCATAAATTTAAAATAACCTTTAACCGAGGTTAACGCAACATTTTTTTCTAAATGTGTATCTTTTTTTGATAAAACGCAAGGTTTATGAATAACTTAATTATTTAATCTTAAAAATTATGAAAATTATAAAATTAGCAATTTAAGAAGAAACTAAAAACTTGATTGATCAAGGTTCTTCGCACTTCCTCGTGCTAAAAATGAATGTTTTCCCATAAAAATCTTAAACTTCGCAAAAATTTCGAGGTTTAGTTATAATTAACTCAGATCTTCACAAGAACAGATAATGGAATTTTGTTGCAAGGCCATGTCCGCAACGCTAAATAAATTTGAATTAACCTTCGTCGATGATTCTAAAGATCACGAATTAAGAATGAAATCCAAAATTTTTGGAGAAAGCTCTTCACATGGGTTACCCAATCACATAGGTACTTAAAACATAAAACTTTACAACTTAATAATAATTATATTTGTTGTGACCACAATAAAAAATTAATAATAATAATAATACATAATGTTTTTTCCCCAGAAAATTATTGAAAACTTTCACCCAATCAAAAGACGGAATATCATAATAGTAATTATTAACAGATTCAATTCATTGTTCTGTTGTTATTAACTGCAGAACAAATTTTCTACCAATAAAGTTAATGAAATTGATCATAAATCATAAAACTTTCTACAATAACAAGGATCTGAAGTTAACTTACTCTCTGACGATAACAATATTAATTAAATATGAAACAGGTAGTACGAGATAAGTGCAAAAATACGTCACGACAATTTAAAAACAAGCACGTGCTTTTTCTTTACTGTAAGTAGTTTAATAAGTTAATTAACTGAAACACCTTCAGAATAGGTTGGCGTCGTAAATCCTACAAAGACAATTATTTTTCAATTTATACGATATTTTCACAATTGCTACTTCCTCGTTGTTTCGTATAATGTTATCGTATCTCAACCATGTATCGAAATGCTTTTAAGAAAACTTCGATTATCGCCGGATATTCTTTATCAGAAAACATTACAACATTGTAAAGTATATTTTTGTGTATCTGAATTGGAACAAAAACTCATTAGTTTAAAAAATGTAAATTAGCGTTTACGAGGAGGTTGGATAAAGTATATGCTATAAAAGTTTGCATCAGGGGAAGAGATTGAAAACAAATTGGAATCGGGACGCCGATTAAGTAACAAAAGTTTATGATTGTGACTATTTGGAAAAATGAATGAGAATTTGATTATAGAGGAATAAGTGGGTGACTAATCAAATAATAATGTTTACGAATGTAATGACGAACTGATTGATAGTAAAATCACAACCTCATCTATCACTTAATTCCGAAAATCGAAGGAAAGCAATTAAAGGCTGTGAAGTTGATTTTTTTTTAAATTAAAGAGTGAACTAGTTGCATGGTACATCGAAGGTTAAAAAATTTTGCTGACTGCATGTTGTAAGTGTGTCAATAAAATAATAACTCCAATTAACCTTGTTTATTTACATAAACAATGTGTTCAATAAATTTCCGACAATTTTTCCCGGGTTTAATAATTTTTAAAATGAAAAATGCAACGTTGTCATTTTTTTAACAAGCGGATGTGTATACTGCACCTGTTGCGGACATTGTTTTGTGGGCATTTTTTTTAAAACGAACCAAAGTGTTAAGTGCTGAAGAAGGCGGGTTGAATTGAAGCTTTAACTACAAATACGGTAAAACATAAAAAATTCTAGGTTATGAGCTCAACGTGAAAACTGACAAACGAACGTTCGCCTTACATTTTAGTAATATTAATTCGAGTACGAGCTAATTTTAGACGTGAGTCTAAAATTACATTAAAACTATATCGTAACTTTGCAAATTGCGTTAATAAAAAAATTACAATAAGGGTGGAGTCCGTGCTTCACCTACATCAATTAGAATTAAAATAATAATTAATGCTCACCTAATAAAATCCAAATTCACAAACCACAAATTTATATTAACCGAAAATTTGTTTAATCGTATTCGTAACCGATGCTTGTAGAATGGAGATTTTATTTCCTTCCCAAAAAAAGCGTTAAATCCGGAAGTTGCTGGTTTGATTTTTTCGAAAAAATAATTACGACCGGTTCAGGGTTTCAAATTACGGCCTACTTGATTTATAGTATCACTAAATTGAACACATTGTAAGAAATTTTGAGAGGCGTGTCAGCCGGTCATGCACAAATTGAATCCGATTTACACACGTATACACCTACCTCAATGGCCAGTACTATTTTATTTTCCCATCTGATGTGGTTATATATAGAGTTGGGATCGCGGATACCGTCGAAAAAACCCGACGGCTTACGTTCAATGATATAAAGTCCGGTTTACGTTTTGCTGCTACCGTTAAAAGTAAACAAATTTCCACAACAAATCGCCCCAAAATGTTAAAACTAATTAGAATTTCCACATTTGTTATAATACTTTCGTTTATCATAAAAATCATACTCATTCTCTGTATTAGTAAAAATTACTAAAGTAATTAAAAAACAATATTTATTTTTATGTCAACTAATGCCTTAATCTTTTAAAACTTATTAAATATTTCAATATATTGCAACAAATGTTTTTCCACATTATTTTATAATATACAGGATGATTAACTTTAAGTTTATGTCATATGGTTTTTTCAGTCAGGCCTGCTAGGACGTTGACTTTTTTACCACTAATCTTTTTTTTTTTGAAGATTATGAAAACCTGAAAACTGTAATAAGAACTAAAATGAGTTTTTCTGAATTTTCTATCAAAAGGAGGTCGATTAGTCCATCCTGTTAAACATTGGCAAAAACGAATTTTAAAATTTTTTAGACGTAACATACGATAACATCAATACACGCATTATTTTGAGATATTCGATTTTATTCTCGCTTAAAGTTAGCTTCGGTTTAATTCCTCAGGCGATACATTGCTATCAAATCGTATCCCTTAGAAATTAAACTACAGTTAACTTTAAGCGGAGATTGTACAACATGTTTGTTAATACTGTACGTATTTTTAATCATGTAGGATTAGACTGCTTAAAGAACTTGTGATTTAATTTCTAAGGATACAATAGTACAACAATTATCGCCTCAGGAATTAAGCCAAGTTAACTTTAAGCGGAGATTGTAGAATTGGGTCATAGTCTTAATTGATTTAAAATACTATATCATTATTTGTTTTCACACTGAAAGTTTATTATTATTTAAATAGAAGCTGAAAGATATGAAAAGTGAAATTCAAAAAGAAAGAAGAAAATGTGAAAAAGAAATTAAATTGCTGAAAGTTACGAACGAATATATTAGAGGAAAGCAGAATGGGAAGAAAAGATCAGAATTAAAACAATAACTGAATCAGAAAGTGAAATAAAACTTATTCGAAAAACAATTGCAAATTATTAACACAAGCTAATAAAGTGTCGGAAAATCTATTGAGGAAGATAGAAGTACCTATTGCAAAACAAGAACAAAGGAAAGGAAAAGAGTAAGAGTAGATAACAAAAAATCAAAATAATCGGAGAAGATAAAGATAACAATGACATGAATGAGTTATTCCTAGAATTATTGAAGAAATACCATCGTACAAAACGGATTGTGGTAAAGGCTACAAGGAATGACAAATCGAAGACGGCCGGGCAAATGGAAAAAGTAAATGCCACAGGTAAACGACGGAATATAAACTATAAAAAGGGAAAGAAACAAAGCAAACATGAAAAATAGAAGGTGGAATATCAGGAAGCGGAAAGAAAAAGGTGAACGGGAATTAGAGGGAGGTCATTTACTAATATATAGTGATGTTACAAAAGACAAGAGAGCGGCAGTAGGGATCGAAATACATCATAAATGATGAGGTGGTCCACAAAAAATTACAAGATGGGAAGGATGGTCAGAGAGAGAATAATTTTAATTGTAGGCCCAATCATCGAAAGAAAACATAATAACTATGATAGATCTTTTTTGGTAGAACGACGGCCGATAACAAGGTAGCAAAATATAAATTGTGGGATGATCAAGTTACAGAAGACAACAAAGGTACTAATCATACAAAGAACAATGTAATGGAGATAGATTAATAGGATTACTGTGCAGCACATAATTTAATAGTAAGTAACACATTCTTCCAACATACGAACGTGCACAAATTTGTAAGGAAAACTCTTAATACAGAAGAGAGGTCGGTTATAGATTACGTCAATGGTAGAATACAAAAAATAAACATATGATCAAAATGTTGTCTGAGAGAGGAGAGATATATACTGACCATGACTTGGTAATAGAAAATCAATGAATAAACATAGTGAACGTAAATAAGAAAAAAAGATGTACAAGTAAGGAAACAGAAGACAATAAAGCCTACAAATCCCAAGAAAAAGAGACTGTGGATATATATATAAAGAAAGACGACGGAATTAAAGAAAGTGCAAATATAAGACATATGACAAACGGACAAACATGGGAAATCGATTATCTACAATACGTGTAGGTTAACTAAAATAAATAATCAGCAGAAAAGTACCAAAGATGGTGGAACAGTAAAATTACAGAAACAAACTATTTTGAAGAGGAAATTTTGTAAAAAATATTTATAAACAAGAGAGAAAGCAATTGTAACAAATACAAAGGGCAGAAACAGAGGGCAAAAATATGGTAGTGAAATCCTAGAAACAAAAAAGCGTGGCAAGAATTTGGGGAAAAATTAGAAAGTGATAGAAGCAAAACCAACAACTATTTTATGAGTTATAAGAAGAGATCCAAATCACTAATACAATACAAAACCAATTCAAGAAAGAACAATTTCATTAAAGAAAATGTAAGATCGGAAAGACAGCAGGACATGATAAAATTTTCAATATGGATGATATAAACATTAGAGAAAAGCAAAAGTTAGCATTGCTGGATATTTAAATAAAGTATGGGAGGAGGATAGAAGATTGGGAATAGGATGAAATCATACCGCCATACAAAAGACAACAAAAAAACTACACAGAATAACTTGCGATCATCACTCCTAGAAATTTACATGCGGAATGCTGAAAGCAAAGCTACTAAGTGTGCGCTGAACCCTACTATCAGAAGGTACAAATGGATTCCGTATAGGGATGAGTACCCAAGATCACATCTAAATAAAAGTACTTACCTAGTGTAGCACATTCGTAGATCAGGAAAAGCCTTTTAAAAAATTAGTGAGGAAAAAATGTATGGAAAAGTTTCTGCAACAAGGAATAAATCCAAAACTGAGGTAAATTAACAATATTTATGAGCATAAGAAAGTATGTGTGGTTAGTAACGACGATACAGGTTATAACAAGAGATGACTTAAGGCGGGGTGGTGCTAAGTCCAGTTCTATTTATGATTTTTATGGATAATGTAATCCGTAAAAGTTCAGGGTCAATTAAAAATATATACATCGGATAACAAAATCTCAACCAGCATTTATTTTCAGAATGTATTTGCAGACGATATACTGCTTATTTCAGGAAGCGTAGAAGATTTACTAAGTAAACTAAACGTAATGGGGACAATAGACCGCAACAATGCATACAAAAAAACGATTATTTTAATGGCAAGCAAAGAACAACATAATGTAAATATTAAGCTTAAGTAATCGAATAATTGAGAAAACTAGAAACTTTATCTTTTAGGAGCTACACTCAATGAAAAAGTCAATCATGAAACAGAAATTGCAAAAAGGGCCAAAAAGACAAATAAACTATACTACTTAAACAGAACATCCTCAGTAAAAAGGAGGTGTCAAAAAAACAAATTAACGCCGTGTAAGGTGATATAAAAGACCGACATTAAACATATGGATCGGGGTCATAGATACTAAAGAACAGATTAAAAGTACGAGGATGTATTGATATCTAGTTAGCCTAGACCAGTTCCTTGCATAAACAAAATATTGCGTTACCATAGCAACGAACAATAACTTATTAGAAGTGTCAGTGTAAAGTTTGACGTCAAAAAGTAAACCAGAGTCACGCAATAAATTAAATGAAAAAGATGTCCACCGAAATTGTGAAAATCGAAAAATTGGAGTATCGAGCCATCATCAAGTACCTGTATTTAAAAGGGTTAAGAGGTAAGCAGATTTACGAAGATATGCTTAATACCCTTGGTGATCAATGTCCTTCGTATGCGACCGTCAAAATTGGAATGCAAGCTTCAAAAGAGGTAAATTTTCCATTGAAGATGATGACCGATCGGAAGGCCAGTTTCTGTGTCAGTCCCCGAAAATATCGATGCAGTTCATGACATGATTTTATCAGACCGTCGAATTGGGCTAAAACGGATATCTGAAGCACTGAATATTTCATACGAACGCGTTCATCATATGGTTCACGTCAATTTGGACATGAGAAAAATTGCTGCAAAATGGATCCCCAAATGTTTGAATGTTGACCAAAAGCGTGCAAGGGTAGAAGCATCGCGTTCGATCTGTGCTCGATTTGAAAACGATGTAGACTTCTTAAACCGAATTGTTACTATGGATGAGACTTGGGTACATTTCTACGATCCAGAAACAAAGCAACAATCGATGGAATGGCGACACTCTGGTTCTCCAAGACCTAAGAAGTTTCGTGTCCAAAATCTGCTGGAAAAGTTCTTGCTTCAGTTTTTTGGGATTGCCATGGAGTAATCATGATTGATTTTTGGATAAGGGTAGAACAATAACTGGAGATTACTATTCGACATTACTGACCACTCTACGGGAAAATATTAAAGAGAAAAGACGCGGAAAGCTATCCAAAGGTGTTTTGTTTTTGCAGGACAACGCCCCTGCACACAAATCTCATGTTGCCATGCAAAAATTCGTGATTTAGGGTTTGAATTACTAGAACACCCCCTTATTCACCCGATTTGGCTCCGTCCGACTATCACCTCTTTCCTCAACTGAAAAAAATTTAAAAGGTCGTACATTTTCTTCCAACAAGGAGGTAATAGAAGCTGTGGAGGTCTGGTTTGCAGAGCAAGAAGAAACATTTTTGTTAAAGGTCTAGAGACGTTGCAGGTCTGCTGTAATAAATGTATCCAATTAAGAGGAGAATATGTTGAGTAATAAAATATTTTGAGATTGAAATTTTGTTTGGTTCTATAGTAGGCTAAGAATTTTTCAATATATCCTCGTAAACTAGAGCAATAAAATAAAATACCTCAGAAAAGTTAAAGGAGACCGAATAAGAAACACCAGGATTTAGGAATTACACCGCTTACAGAATTTATTGAAAAAGACAGTAGATATATTTAAAGAATAACGAATATTGAAGCAGGTATAGAAGCAAATATAGTAGAGAAGAGAAAAAGGAGAGACGCAAAAACATGGAGGGAAAAAATACAAAAGATAATATCGAGAAAAGGCAAAACGGAGCAAGAAGCAGAAAACATAACACTTAACAAAAAATATTAGTATAGATTTGTGTATGAGTAAGAATCTAAGTGTATATATATAGGAAATATTTCAGTTTATCTATTTAGAAATTATGATATTAAGTATGTTAAATTTGAAAGAACAAAATGCATACCCGACACGAGAAAATGGTAAAGGGGTTTTTTGATTATATATATTTTAGACCTGGTGGCATTATTTTTCTCTATATATTATGTTCTTTCAATATTGGGTACCTTCTGACTCAATATAAATAGTTTTTTCTTTTTCTAAAATAGCTGACGAGGTGTATTTTTAACGTTGGTAGAACAAATCCTGCTTATAAGTTTGTAAAATAAAATATCAAAGAAACAAAGTAAAATTTAGATTTAAATAACACTAAATGTTTGTTTTAACAACGTCATAATATACAGGGTGGCTTAACATGCATTTTGAGTCATTTGATTCGTAAAATACTCAAATTTACCAAGAGTACGTTGTCTTGAGAAAATACTGTACAATAAAACTTACGTGTTTATCTTCTACAGGGTGTGCCAAGATTAGTAGGAATAAATTTGAACACCAGGCTCAGGACCTCAAAATAAGACGAAACGTTTCTATGGACCTATGTTTGGAGGTATGTTGAAGAGTTACGATGTTGTAAATGTGGTTGATGATGGTTTTATTCTAGTTCTTCAAACTGGGATAAAATAAACGAATGAAATTTTGCCGAGTCATGTAGGTTTTCATGCTGCTTAGCAACGACTTGTTGATACCTCAAATGTCAGTTAATAATCATATCACTGTATACGTATACGAATCCTTCACATAAAATACATGGAAAAATTTGGTATTAATTTTTTTTTGAGCAAGTTACTGCGCATTGGTGCTATTGCGGTAAAACTGCAGAACTAAAGTTTGAGACAACGTTCAAATCAATGAAAACAAAAACGTAAGTTAGAGCAGTAATCAGTGGCGCAACTAAAGCAAAATTGTCTGAGAATTTAGATCGATCGGGCGTGTTAAATCAGACGACCTAGCACTTAAGCGCGTATTTTACAATTGGCTTTTGAATGGTTTAGACAATGTTATGTTTGAAATAATAACACTTTGACTTTATTGTCTATATTTTATTTAATCGAATAAACGATTAATTAATTAATTAATTCGATTAAAATAAAATATAGACAATGGAAGTCCAGAATAGTGTTATTGCAATTGGCTATTGATCAAATGCGACCAGGATCACTAATTTCCTGAAAAGATCAGCTGGGCCGATAAGATCGCGTTTACCAGGCGGGATATTTTAAATCAAAGAAATAGCCATACATTGACAGTTTGACAAGTTTTGAGTTTGTTGGGTCAGAATTTTGAAAAGGTTTTAAAATGTTTAATTTATTTTAATATAGATTTTGGTAAGTTTTGATAGACTTAGGTCTTCTCTTTCCACCTTCAGTTAATTTTATCAGTCAGTTAACTGCTTGGAAGCTATAGTATTGAGCCAATCAAATTTTAGAAAGTCACGTTTCAAAAAAACCGGCAGAAAAATTAACCGGAGGCAAAAGTGGTAAATGGATGTAGACATTTTTTTATTGGTATTCAGCCTGATATATTAATTTATTTCAAATGACGTCATTTGGCATACCAAAAGCAATCCCAGATAATTTTATGCATACTTTATAAATATAATGAGGAACAATAAATTTTTATCACCATGAGGGTGGTACAAAATAGCTGGAAAGGTTTCAACTGACCTTTAGCTATTTTCTCAAGTAACTTGAGTCTTCAATAGAGTATAAAGGGGGTTTTTAGTTTAACACCATAAGAATGTTTTTAGCCAACTTTCGAACTGGATTAGTCCAGTCTTTGTCAAGCTATCTAACAATTGTTTATTAGAAAAACCCCTTGATTTGTTGGAATGTGAGAAAACGGTAGATTTTGCATGAAATTAAAAGTACAAAATTAAACTCCTCCAGCTCGAACATTAACTTTGTAGTTCCTTTTTCCATGTATCTGAATGCTTCTAAGTATTTTCTTAAGTGTAATTATACCAATATGTCTTATAAGGAATGTTCAAAAATATTCTGCTCTAAACATTTATACATATCTTTGATTGTCAGGACAAATACATACGGTCTGGATTCTTGCGTCTAGTTGCGATTGTCTTAGTTGAAAACTATTAATATCAATTTTAAAGAGAGTAAGTATTGCAGGAGGACATTCATTCGATCGATTTTTATGACGACTTCTTAAATCTTTAGGTGATGCGCAAGTAGTGAGCAAACTATTCTGGATTCTTCTTAATCTAGCTGCTGTTATACCATGCAAATTGATGAATGTAGTTTTGCAAACCATGATTTCGTTTCCGTCGTGTCTAATCTTAAATAAATAAGATATTGTATGAGGTTTTCTTTTCTACCGTGACATTATGTCTTGGTCTGCGCCTGGAAATGTGCTTCAAAGTGATCAATACTGTAAATAAGAATCTTGTTCGTCTTTTTGAATCCATACCTACTATTAAAATGTTGACTTTCTCATAACATTTTAACATTTTGCAACTAAAAGGGAAGTTAACCTGCAGCTATTCCCACTTTTACATTTAAAATAAAGGCCATAACTGCAATCACCACCTGTTCTTCTTTTTCTTTCGTTTGAACCAGTTGGTTTGATTATTATTGTTTACCGCGTCCATTCTAACCTTGATCCACACCGGTTGTACAAAATGATAACGTTTAGCGTAATTTTAGGTTAGATTTTGATGTCCAACAAAACATCACATGTCCTGGATATGTACTGTTTTTATCTGAACGGATGTGGAGTAATGCTGTTTTTGTTGAATTGTTTATAATTCAAAGCACCATGAACCAGAATGTGTGAGGTTTTTGAACAAACAAATAACACCACCATACAGCTCGCAAAAAATATATCAGATAGAGCTGATATCTCAATTTTACTAAAAATTTCACTTATTTTAGACAAATGCTCGTTTTTTAAATTAACGCCTCATTTGTATGGCATGCAAAATATGTACCTAATGATAATGTTTACTAAATTTTCTAATAAAAATGTTATTTTGTCATAAGATCTACACACACTAAACGAATTCACAGAATCAATATCTAATAAGTAAAAATCTTAGAAAATAAAACAATGAAACATAAATAAAACAATAAATGTATACCAAATAAGATTAAAAGCTTTAAACAAATAAAACAAACATCAACAAAAATAAAATTAAAATTGTACATTAATGATCTGAATTATAATTGAATCACGATTTTAAAGTAAGTAAGTATATCAAAGAGATGGATCGCTGATGATGATAGCTTAGCTATTGAAACACGTGTCCAGTAAATTTTTGGTGAGGTTTTTGTGTTTTTCTGTTTGTTAAGTAAGTATAAGTTAAGGAGAACGCGCCTCAACAGCGGCGGAAACTCAAAAATTGTTAGTATTTTGATAACTTTTTCGTTAACTATTAGCCTTATGGTAAGTGTCCACTTGGATTAAATGTCTGAGAGCGTCTCGAGACTTAAGTCACAAATGTATATGAACCTGAGAGTACTTGCAGAGACAAGTCATTACTAATCACCGAGACTGCACGTGTCGCGAGTGGACACGTTCATTCCTGCTCCTGTCTAGTCTCCAGTCTTCCGACAGTGGTTGAAGAGCTGAGAGCACCCGTGTTAAATATTTACCATAATATATAAAATTTTTTAATTATTATTTATTTAAATTAAATTAAATTAATTTAAAATGAGGCACGACAATGGACAGAGACGACATTTTTTGTACAATATTATGCGCAGTTATAAAAGCAGGGCCGACGCGAATCCTGTAATAAAAAACATTCAAATTTGTAAAAAACACGTACGCGGTCAAGTCACATACAAGACTGTGTGTGTTAACTCTCTAGTCGACACGAAATTGTCTTGTCTCGAGATTAATATCACGTTGAGCAAACCTATTGAGACGTGATTGATCTAAATGGATAACATCGAGATAATGAGACTTTGAGCTTAATTAAGTGGACACTTACCATTAAGAGATTCTACTGTGCTGAAATAAAAGTTAATGTAATTTCTTATAAAATCATATTCATTAAAGGATCTCAGGACATGTCATTGGCGGACATACCACCCAAAACATGAACAAAATACCTAAAAACTGTAAAAATTGACCCATTTTTTAAGGACAATATCTTCATTACTGTTAGAGCTACTGATTTCAACTTAAGCTAAAATTATTACAAATTTAATGTAGTATTTATAATTGTATGATGCTTAGTTTAGCGGCTAGGACCCAAAATTGTAAACAGTTCGGAAAAAAATCGCGTGGGCTTTCCTGAAGTTAGCACAGAACTTTGTATTATTGTCTGTATCGACCAATTGTCACGCGTTCAATTGTTGCACGTGTCTCATTGTCACACGTTCAATTGTTCACGTGTCCAATTGATCTCGTCCAATTGACGAGCATCCAATTGACCGCGTCCAATTGACGTATAATGCAATTTTGCAGTTTTCAAAGTTAATCCAGGCGGTGACAATACTTCCGTAAAAAGTTTTGTTATATAGTATGTCTCTCCTGATCTTGTTAGTAGTAGTAGTAATCTAATGCTTACAAAAAACTTGGGTAGACATTTGGCTTTCTGCCAGGAGACTCACAAATGACGTCACAAAATGGTGACTTTCTGTATACATTAGTTCAGAAGTTATGATATTTTATATACAACGTATACGATACTATATCTAAGCTATTCATTAAAAAAACAAACTGTAATTATTAGAGTTATTAATGTAGGCTAATACAATCAAAACATTTTTCATTAACCTACTGTAAATTAAAATTGTTGCCAAAAAGTGTCTATTGTAGTTTTGCAGAACATTGTATATGGCTGCTCGTTACGCTGACACAAACATTGCCTTGTTTCACAGTTTTGGCAACCACATGTAATAGTTAATACTAGAGCAATTTCATTCAAATACTTCATGGCTTGGATTAGTTGAGCATCATCCATATACCATCCATATTCTGTAGGATCTGTAGTTTGGGGACACTGAGCATTTGATTATATGTACAGAACTATACGGATAGAAGAACTTTGCAGGCAAGTTATAAAAACTTGCATTTTTTGACTGCTTAAACATTTGAAAGCAAAGTTTATTAAAGGTTCTACTTGTAGATCCTGCCTTTGTAACACGCATAAGATATCCCTCAGTTTTTCATATTGTTCTTGTGTTATATTTATTCCTTTATCGATTGTTTTAAGATATAAAACTTATTGATATTGCACAACAAAGAGGATTAATCATAAAACAGTTTTTAACCTATGATTTGGATGGCACAAACAATATTTTTGATAGATCAGGTGCTACAAAGTAAGTCTAATAAAGTTGATCTTATGTCAAAACTAGAAAAGAAAATTTTCACCAGAAGACTTTGTAGGATCTCTAAAAATTAAAAAAAAAACGTGCATCATTGTAGATGTAATGAGTCAAGTAAAAAAGTTGTTCATTAAAACTTTCTATTTTTCAGGATATATTAAACAAAAACATGGAAAAGGTCCTTAATCATTGCAGGATTGATTATGTGTATGGTAGCTACTTCGAAACATCCGTTAAAAAAGAAAAAGTTAGAACCACTTGTTTTAACATCAGTAACATCAAATACTGAATCCCAGTTGAAATAGAAAGTTTCTGAGCATTTTCATACAATAAAATTTTGTTTCAAGATTTCTTAAATAAAAGTTTATCAGAAAAAGCAAAGGTGTCATCCACTCATACGTTTTTAAGAGGAAGGATGTACAGTACTTTACCTTTAACAAACGCCATTCCTTTTCTGAATGAATGTCCAGAACTAAACCTTTTGATTGCAGAAGCAAATATCAGAATTGATCCACACATTTTTCGTAGAAGTTAAAGAAGGCATGCAGAGAGTTACTGTTTTCTTAAATAACACCGATGTGTTAGTTATCCTTTTCCACTACCTATCTGTATTTCAGGTCAATGGTTTATATGAGTTATGGCTGCGAAGAACGTCTACGCGTATTGTCCCGGTGCATATCTTAAGAAATAAATTGATTAAGCAAATTAATTTTTCTTGTCATTTCTGTGGAAGCGATGTGACCAGCAAAACCAGCAGCTTTAAAAGCACGACCTGAAAATATCTTGAAACATTAGGCAAAGGACTAAATATAACACAAGAACAATATGAGAAAACTCAGGAATATCTTTAGCATGTATACGTATTTCAAAAACGCAACTTTTTTATAACTGGACTGCAACAAGTTCTTCCATCCGTGGTCGCATTGATAGATGTAACTGACATACGTATACTTAAATGCTATGTGTCCCCAAGTTACAGATCCTACAAAATATGGATGGTATATAGATGACCATCAACTAATCAAACCCATGAAGTATTTGAATAAAATTAACTACATATTACATGTGGTTTTGAAAAATGCTAATTAAAAGGTCTTGACTATATTAGCCTACATTAATAAATCTAAAATTGTGATAATTACAATCTTTTTTTCTTTATGAATACCTTAGATATATATATTATAGGTTGTATGTCAAATTTCCTAACTTCTGAACTAATTAAGTTAGTTTTTAAAACCATAGCATTTTGATAAGGTACATAAAAATCTGTCAAAGTTCACATATAACATTAGCCCATAAATTTGATAATAAATATGCAAATGTGTTTCGTTTATTATTAACTTGTTATACAATGGTTTTGTTGGGATATATGGGATGCGTCAGAGAGGTACTACCTTTATATCGGAAACAGTCACACCAACGGTCTAACCAGAGATGGTTCTCAATAGGTCCTCATGAGGCACCTAATTCTCACCTATGGCTCCAAGTAACACACTCCGAAAAACTGTATTGACCTACAGGCTAAACTAGGTGAGGATAGCCAGATATGGCAAAACCTAACAAAGAGTAGCAGCAATGTCAGTACTCGGTTAAAGTGGAAAAGAAAATCTTTGGTACAGTTACAAAAACATAGGCGTATCACGAACCAATAAACACGTCTGGACAACAGCGCGGGAGGCGAGTTAAGGCAAAACCAAATCTCTTCAATAAATACACAAATAAACAAAAGGCCCTCAGTTCCCGACAGGTTGAAAAAAGATCACCACGGCAGCGGTGAACACTACCGACAACCAGAGGGTGCTAAAAATCACCGGGTGAGGAAAAATGACGTCTAAGTTGACTGTAACAACGTACAACACCCAGACCCTCTGAACAGAAGAACGATTAGTAGAATTTGAAAATTGAAATTGAAGATAAAAATAGGATGTAATAGGACTAAATGAGATAAGAAGAAACAGTGTACAAAACCATTATCTGAAATACATTATATCATACCAAAGCTATAATAGAAAATAACACAAATACAGCGGGAGTTGGATTTATGATACACAAAAAATAGAACAAAACATAAAAGAAATAAGATCCATTTTATCAAGAGTGGCATACATAATACTTTAAATATCCAACAAGTATAATCTTAAAATAATTCAGGTATAAACGCGCCCTCATCGACACAGGAAGATGACCTCGATCAGATCTACGAAGAGATAAATACCCCAAAAACACTAAACAAAACACACCATTATATCATAGTTGGGAGATTTTAATGCCATATTAGGAAAGAAAAAAGATAATAAGAAGTCAGTAGGATACTTTGGAATAAGGCAGAGAAACCAAAGATCAAACATTAGCCCAATACACAGAAAGACAAAACCTATATATTATGAATACCTTCTACAAGAAGAAACAAAAGAAAGTGGAAGTGAAGAGGAACAACAACAAATGAGATCGACTTCATTATATTATCCCATAAACATCTACTTACAGATGTGACGGTAATTAACAAATACCCAACAAGTAGTGATCACAGATTAGTAAGAGGAAACATAAAGATAAATGCACAAAAAGAACGAATAAAATTAATAAAGAAAAATAAACAAGAAATAGATAGAGAACTTTTTAAAGAAAAAACCAATGAATACAGAATAGAACTGAAAAAAACCTCTGGTACAGCAAAATTGAAAACAAGATACAATAGGACAAATAAACAAATAGATGACGAATACAATATTACAAGCAGGAGAAAACAGATAATCAACAAGAAAAATGTAAAAATATCAAGAAAAAAACAAAACTATTAGAAAAAAGACAAGAATTAGCAAGTCAAGATATCAACATCATTGGCCATCTGAAAACAGAAGACAACACAATAACGTATGATAGAAAAGAAATCATTCAAACAGCAAAAACACAAGATGTACCGGATGGCAAGTGGCAGTGGCAAGGTGGAAAAATCAAATAAAATAAAGAGAAAACACATTCTTAACGTCGGTTTGGAAGAGATACCGGAAATAGATGAAGACAAAATAAAAAACGCAATTAAGGGAATGAGATTAAACAGAGCTACGGGAGAGGACAGAATAATCCCGAAACTTATTAAATATGGAAAAGAACAATTTATAAAAAATCGAAAGATACTATTAAACAAATGCTTGAAAGAACAGAAAATTCCACAGAATTGGAAAAATGCAGTAATTGTGTTGTTGCATAAGAAAGGAGTTAAATCAGATTTAGAAAACTATAGGCCAATAAGTCTTTTATGCCATGTATACAAACTGCTGATAAAAATAATAAAGAAGAAAGAAGCAACAAGAACTGTGAAATTACACTCAGAAACAGAGAAAATAAAAATTCAAAGAGGAATAAGGCTCTATATCGCCAAAACTCTTTATACTAGCAATGGAGGACATATTCGAAAACCTTAACTGGGAGAACTATTGTATCAATATAGAAGAACAAAAATTAAACACACCAAGATACGCAGACGATGTAGTGTTCATTGCAGAGAATCGATTAGAACTACAGAAAATGATGAAAGAACTAAACGAAAAATCAAAAGAAATAGGACTAACTATGAATATGACAAAAATTAAAATAATGAAGAGATCCTCTCACCAAGATAACGATCCCATAACGCTAAATGGGAAAACTATAGAGGAAGTAGAATATATATACCTGGGACAAAACCTACGAGTAGACAGAAATATGCTAACGGCTGATGTAAACAGACCCATAAGCCTCGTATGGACAGCTTACGGAAGATTGAAACAACACCCAACAACACATGGAAAGAGCGACCCTCAACGTAAAACTGATAAACAAAAAGTCGGTAAAATGGAATAGAGAACGAACCAAAATGGAAGATGTTAAAAACAAAATAATACAAGTAAAGTGGAAATGGGCAGGTCATGTAGCAAGGATGGAAAAGAAGAAAATGGACCCAGGAAAACGACTGAATGGAAACCATGCGGAGAAAAACGACCTAGGATGACTCATACTAAGATGGTACGATGCTCACGTTTGGACAATAGATGCTTAGTAGAGAGAGAGATACAATGATCTTATTATTGGTATTTTTTTATTAATTATTTTATTATTAATGCGATAAATAAATTACAATTAATTAAATTAATTTGACGCATAATTGTCAATAATAATTAAAAAATTATAATTGACGCTACTGGTTGCAAAACCAAAATGTTAATGTTATTTGGAATATTTTTAGTGATTTGGAAAATATAATGAATTTTGATGTAATTTAACATAATGTGCGGAATTTCAACTCTAATTTAAAACCTCTTTTAACTGGAAAAATTCCATAAGTTGTAAAGAAAAATAAAATTTATTTTCGGTTTAATGTTTGCATTGTGTTTTGCGTTAATTATTGTAATGTAATGTAATGTTTATTACCATCAAAAGTTTACATGGTCCGTCATATTAGAGTTAAAAATATAATTAACAATGATAATAATAATATACGATTAGAAAATAATTAATGTTATTTGTGTTTTAATCAACAACGCTACATTTGCAACACTACTCGAACTTGATGAAGAATGTAATGACGTAAATATGAATATTAAACGTCAATGGTCATTATACTATCTGGTTATCATTGAAATTATACGAGTATTATTCATGATTTTTTTACAGGACTTACTCATTGCATTTGTGTTCCCAAAAAAAAATAAAACCGTAATAATTATGTAGGTTGATATACGTTTTACCGCGCTATTAAAAATGAAATAATTAATTTTATCTTTATTTGCAAGGATCAGTACTGAATTAATTTATAAGGCAATGATTTGCCTAATATTGTCCTATATTTAATGAATGTACTCTTAAGTCAATGTTTTGCTAGAACTGAACGAATAAATAATTGTTTATATAATTCTATGTACTTCTTTTGTTTGTTACATATAATTTGGTTTATATAAAAAAACTGTAATAAATTAATTATCTAACATTTCATGGTACGCTTCATAGAAGCCTAGTCAAGGGTAACAGTTTCAATTTATAATGATAATAATGGTGAAAGCGAGAAATGATGATTACTTAAGGACCAATTAGAGAAAGTGCTAAATAACTTCAAATCGAAAGCGAGATGAAATTAGTGTACATATTGCATGCTTGTTACATCATTTTTACCAAATACATCTTTGTTGATATACAGTTTGAACATCTCTTGTTAGATTAAGAAAAAGTATTCCATTCTAATAAATCTTAAATTCGCTATAATTATAGTGGACTTTTACTAAGCAATTTATTATTTTTTAAGTACGTACGTGGGAAATTTTTAAACATTACATGATGAGTTAATGTTCCTTACCTATAATAACAATTGATGTATATAAATGAAAAACCAAATTATTTTTTAGTGCAACTATTTGAAATTAGGATATTGACATGGTTTTGATAAGTTTGAAAAAAACACATTGTTGAGGGTTTATTAAGTTTTTAATTACCTAATAATTAAATGTCGATAACTAAAGTGTCACGTGATTTCCGTATGAATTAATTAACTCAACAAATTATCTAAAAAATAAATAAAGCTAATGATACCGATCTCTAAAGTGTCTAAATTCGAATTAAACCTCTAGAATTAAGAAAAAAACATACATATCAAATTTTATTGAAATCTGATTAGTAGTTCTTGAAATACTGTGTTTGCTTACAGCAGACAAAATCTTTCTTCTTTATACTCTACTAAAAATATTAATCGTCAAATCGTTAGTTTTAAGCTATAAGACAATAAGAAGGCTGTTTCTGAAATATACCGGGTTCTTCTTTCTTACTTACACTATTTACCCTATGTGTACTTTTAAATGAAAAAAAATCAAATCATTGGTGCGATATAGGCAACTAGTTATACCACCTTATACTTGCACAAATCTGCACAAGTTGGGTTAGAATTATTTATTTTTCATCAGGTTATCTAGGATATGAACAATGCTTTGACATTTTTCTTTTTTTTTTTTTTTTTTTTTTTTTTTTTTTTTTTTTTTTTTTTTTTTTTTTTTTTTTTTTTTTTTTTTTTTTTTTTTTTTTTTTTTTTTTTTTTTTTTTTTTTTTTTTTTTTTTTTT